>JAHQIW010004103.1:0-61296 GCA_019055375.1 Parelaphostrongylus tenuis | reverse complement strand
GGAATATTTGAATTTTGCGCTATTGAATGATTACTAACAGTCCAAAGAAAGAGGTCTGCCTTGCTCAAAAAAAAACGTGTGTGAAACACAAATGTTTTTCTCTCATTGAAGCGTTTCAGAAAGAGCTTTCTCGCAAAACTGGGCATGTACGGCGCTAGCTAGAAGATTCGAGCTTTCGAATGACGACTAACATTTTTGGGAAATTCCCAGAAGTCGGTTTCTGATCACGTGCCGTCTAACGGAAAAGTACTCATGTTACTACAGCTGGTATGCATGGGTCACCAGAAATGGCACTAGAGCTTTTTTTGGATTTGGATAATTAACGCTCACTGTATGCTTAAGTCGCATAATCAAAAGCTCTCAGTATATCTATCGAGTTAATGCTAAAAAGTGAGAAAAGAAAAGATACCAGAGTCACCGTTGATCACTGTCAAGAAATCTTGTGTACTCGACATTATCAGGACTAGTTAGCAGTCTCGGAAGAGTGATTGCTACAGGTGTCATTTTTATGTAGCGAATAGTGGCCAGTATGACACCTATATGTTTCATTTTCTCTCCGTGGCTTATTTCAGCACATGGAACTGTTTTCATACACCTCTTATGGTCAGTCCGTAAATTATCAAAATCTAGCGTGTCAGCCGACATTTCTAGGTATCATATTTATTCTCACCTATTTTCTCATTTTTGGCGAGAGACCACTACTGTTAAAGAGACTGTGGCCGATAGAGGAGCGCAGAAATCCTTTACTTTCATGATCTGGTATCATATGCAATGAGCAGCATCATGTTTGACAAGTAACTCATTGATAAATTTCATTCGTGATGACCTTAACGTACTGTCTGTAATGAGGAAATCAAAATCACGAAGTAATCACTGTAATGTGTCGTACATAACACATACATCTCCAGTGAATTTTGACACCAGTATAATTGCATAGTGGGGCAGTGATTTTTCATCACACATGAAGAGCTGTGTATACACCAAACATATGGAAGAGTCCATAGAAGAATACGGAGCATACACACGATAACAGAAGCGCAAAACTTTCTTAGAATTCTGTATCTAATTTCAAATTTGAAGTGGTAAAGACTAATTTATAGAAGGGCATTAACAATGGAAGAGACTGGACTACGAAGAAACTCCAAGAGTGGCGGATGTGACATCTGAGGTTGTCACTAGCAACAAAACCAAACTAAAGTTATCGCAAGAGTGCTGAAGGTTGAACGATGATTGTGTTTACGCGCTACACCTGATGTGCATTGCTTTCAAACCATGTTGTGAGGAAATAGTGACCAATTTTGAGTTCATGCCGTCATTTTCAAAATACTGGCTAAAATATCTTGGAATTTTATTACTTCCATTAGCGCCTTTCGCTTTAATCTTCACTTGTCAACTTGGCGGATCTGTTATCCTCACTGACACGTCGAAACTGCTGGTCAGATGTGATTTCTTCTAAACTCTAAGACAACTGCGCTGAGCGATCTTGAGTCTGCAGTATGTCTCGCACTGAACGCTTGCTTTTTCATCAATGAGAATTTTGCTTACTAACGGGTGATGGGTGAAAACCAAGCTCTGAGTTGATGACGAATTGGAAGTGCGTTGTAATGCAAGTTAAGGAGCTGGCGATGTGACATTCCGCGGTTGCTTATTGTCCTGATCGTTTTTTCCACTCAGATATCCGTATTGGCTTTCGAATTCCCAGCCTTTTTAGCACTAAGGCAATTTTATCTAATAAGTTTCTACAATTCTCCATCAATGCTGTAGATTACGCTGTCTTCCTAAAAGTCGTAAATGATCTGGATAAATTCCACTTCATGATGATTTTTATTTTGTTTTGTAAATTTACAACTTTCTCTCCTTTTTGTGTAAATATGATTCTTTCGCGAAGCGGATCATCATAATATAATGTGTAGTGTTTCTGGATCAATAGCAACTTCTGTCAGGCAGAACCGATCATTATGACGTGGTTATGGCCCTTTCTCTTGGAAACAGTTTCACCGTCGACGTTAAGAGCCAGGTTTCTGGAACTGTGAATTACCGTGTATATTTTTGTGAATCACGTTATATTCTTCTAGCTAAATTCTCAACTTTTGAATTGGAGAACAGTGATCTCGAAGAAGATATAGTCTTTTTTATGTGACTTTCTAGATCCACGTGTAATCCATCGATTTTGTCTTTATCGTAACTTGACGCCGGCTTGGTAGCTATGAAGATTGCCAGATTCAGCATCACATTTTCTTTTTACCACACATTCAGTTTATGCTGAAAGTTGTCCGAATGATCGATGTTGATGATCGCATCTGTGTTGAGGAAGACATCAGCTTCAGTGTGCTCCAAGGAGAACTTCTTCTCCAATATCATTTAGGTGGTCAGGTAAAGGGAGTCATGTCGTTTCAGCTAACTCGATCTCGTAACTAATTCCCTTGGCCGACAATATCACTTTGAGTGGAATTCGGATCGAAGCGAGCGCTAGTGGTCAGATTAATTCTTCTAGATTTACGCAGTTTATATAGTATAAAGACTTTGGTAGACTTTATACTCAATCTACTCGGCTCTACCGTGTCGTATACTTTCAGCGACATGAGATTAAAGTCCATTTACTTCATGGTTTTCACACATACTTATGCCCTAACTGGTTCTAATCACGAAGCTCGTATTCGATGTGGGTAGTTTATCAGTTTCTCTCTATGCGCAAGTTAAGCCTGCTTCATGAAGAGCACTCTCTCCTAGAACAGTATTTGCAGACAAGCGGAACACCTGCGCATGCATGGATAAGCATATAAACGTGAACTCAAAAGTCTATGGCAGATATGTGCAGCGGGAACACCTTAATCCCCTAGTTGCCATTGAACGGTTTAATGAGATTTCTTAGTGAGATGTGACGTGAGATTCTCTTCGGAGGGATCTGTAGAATGTGGAGAAAAAGACGTGAAGAGACAGTGCTTTTAGATTCTTAGAAAGACTACTGAATAGAATTGCAATATAGAAGTGAGAGTCTGCAACCAGTCTGATATCTCGATGGTCAGTGAATGCTCAGAGAAACATATGTCAGTGGTACCTCTATCAGAACTGGAGTATTGCTTTAGAAACTATTTGGCGTCAAAATTGGGGCGAGGCAGAACATGGACAAGATGCTGTCAGGTTTGCAACATATTTACACTACTTTACTTTATTGGTCCGTCCTCACAGTGTTTTTTTTTCACTGTGCCGACTCCAGTACTTCTAGCGTTCAGTTCATTTATTCGCCTTCTTCTTAAACTCCGTAGAATACTTGTTGAGCGACTCTCCTTGGAATCTTGAGGATAGCCTGTCTGCGACGCTGTTGTTGACTTCCTGGGAAAGTTAGGGGGATGTCGCCACCTTCGACATATTATCACTCACAATTACAGAGTCATCAATGCAAGCAATCTTCAAACTTCTGTAAAACACAGAGCGATGCGCATACTAAGCATCTATGTCTTATAGAGTAAGCAGCTTATGGATCTATGTATGGAGAGTATCTTAACTGTTTCAATCCTTAATAGACTATGAAAATTTCAAACACAAGCGGTAAGCTTGAAAATGACACAGCAAGTGGTTTGGGTTACCACTGTGTTCAAGTCTTAAGTGGATGCTCCGTGCTCGGTCACTAGCCACTGCTCCACCGTGATATTGTATACATGTCGACAATTATTTTCGGCATCTTTTCGGCAAAAGAACGGATGGAGATTTGTCCTGGGTTCTTGGAAAAGATGTTGAAGTACACCATAATTGTTTGGAAGGCACTGACTTTCATTCTCAAACGCACATATTAATCTATTCAAAAACGTCTACATTACCAAACGATACCGAAATCCAACTAACAAAAACGTGCTGCTTCATTACTTCTTCTCATCTTTCACATACAAGCGAGCACTTATGAATAAGATATCTCAGATACCCGCCACCACGTGTAGAGAAATAGTTCAAGAAGTATCTTTAAAATTTAAGTGGCAAATACCTATTAATGGTCAGATACGATAGCTCCTCGGATATTGTTTGACAAAAAAGTCTCCAAACGACAATTCTAGCACGAGGCCGTTCAGCTTAGCTTTTATTTTTAAAAAGGATAAACACAGCTGTAAAATATGTTCCGTGTGTAGACGTTGATAGCATTTACTGAAACACCACCGAACATTCTAGTAGGTCAGCTAATTCATGACCGCTTCACTATCATTGTACAGGGATGTAAAACAACAGTCCATAAAAATCTTAATGAATTTGGATAGGTTTCGATGGTCCAAAAACTAACATTAGCGGGAATTTATCGTGATTATGCGTGACATCGCACCACACCTCAAACCAATTTTTTTTCTCACGTGCACCATGACGTTCCTTAATCATCTAAGACTCTGTATCACTGATCTACACTATAGATTGGAAGACTTGTGATGAGCAAAGTGGTGAATGCTTTGAACAACTTGATTATAATGCGAACTGCGTTACTCAGTTTTTAGTTTGATGGTTTTATCGGTTTGAAGACATTTTAAAACTAAGAAACGCTGTAATAGTTTTGGTTAGATTGAAAAGGAGATCTAATTATCTGCGAATCGCTTAGCGTGACTGATAAAGCCTCCTAGCGGAGTTCACTTAACCAGTGCAGTTCAGATGTCTGATTCTTGAGTCACCTAAATACTGACGCCTCTATAGTGCACTATAGTGTAGTATAATCACAACAACTCTATCTGCTGATCCGGTATTTTGTCCACCGATTCCCTTTTTTTGCTCGTTTATGAATTGCTAACTAGTTACAACTTGAGTGGCAACCTATCGTGTGAGAAATCAAACAATCTATTATACATGATAGTGCCTTGACCGTGAATGTTTTCATACAGTATGTCCTAGTTCATACTCCATTTCCACATTGCGCCAGCCTCAGCCGCTATAGCCAGCTCTTCCGCCGGAGAAAAGTCCAGTTTTTCTGGCTATTTTCTGAGATGTATGAAAATAGGATGAGACAAGTAGGCTGGTGAAATCGCAATTATCTCTCTCAAAAGTAAACAGTTTTTGGAATTCTCTCTCATCTAATAACTAGTGAGTTGCACTTTGTGGTGTCATGAGACTCAGCATTAATTTTTCTTTCTGCAGGTTTATGAATGTCTGGGCAAGATGCACTTTTCTCTTTTTATTAAAAAAGGATTTTTTCTTCCTGACTGCCTTCGCTACATAAACTAGCGTCAACGTGACACATACATCCACCTACTACTTCTTTTGATACTTGAATTGTCAGTCTCCCCAGAGAATCGAGTGATTCACAAGAAAACTACCCGTTGGCTGAGAATCTTGGCCATATTGTCGCTCTGAGCCAGTGATGCAAAACGCTTAGAACGTTTTTTTTTCGGGCTCTCCGAAGATCTGGTCGCCAACTATACGAAGTTTATCGCTATCTACTTAGACTCCTACCCCAATGACTACTGTTCTAGCAAAGATTTATCCTTCACTGATCTTGCAGTGGATTTGACACTCAGTTGACTAGTGATTGCAATTGAATATTTTTTGGAGTCTCGGTTATGGTCGACGTTTCGCTGTGAGATTATTTGATTTTCTATTTATTTATTATAGGCCAATATATTTGGTGATAACGAGATGTTTAAGAATGAAAATCATTTACAGCATACATCTTCATCCGCACGATTTATTCCTCCCATCCACAAGATTCCCAACTTTGAAAATAATTTTTTTTAGTGTGATAGAATCTTTTAAGCATTTCCAGAGATCTAATATGACATCGCAGTGATATATGTACTTTTCGGCTGTCTCGCAGGTCTCATCAATACCACATGCCCTATGCTTCACATCTGCTACTATTAGTAGTCGGAGCCGAAAAGGTATCACTCAACGTCAAGTGAAATGATCTTTTGTTGCGTTGTAAGAAGATTGCTTATCGATTTTATGGTTTACATATGAACATCGAGATGCCATGCCAGATCTCTTGAAAGGCCCAAAATATTCTATGAGACTATATGGAATTTTCAAGCGAGGTCTCAATATAGTCGATGTATAGATAGTAACTTCTTAATGACTCAGTTATTTCATAATCCTTATCAACTTCTCCTAGTTATACCAATAAACGCGTAATTCAACTGACAAAAGGAAAAGATAAATGTCATAATATAAAGTAAATGATAATGTAGGTTATGATTTAGCCCGCTTATTTATTTATCAATGGCTTTTATTTAGAAAGAGCATTTATTGTAGTGGCAATGATACCGCTCATTACGAGCGTGTACTGGTTTGACTCTATACTGGCCCACTACTCATCTGGTACCACCAGACTTCCACCACTTCATAGGCTTTTTCAGGATTCCACACAGAAACGACTCGACCAGGAGATCGACATAGAAGGCGAATATTCTAGAACAGCAGCAGTTGAGCTCAAAGTATAGCACTTTTTCATGAAAGCATTTTGAGGCTATCTTTTCCCACTAATTTATGCTGATTGGAGGTCTGAGAGATATAAGTGCTTTACTAACATGGGCAAAGCAGCACAAGCTTCTGACTCTCTCGAAGTCCTTTCAGTCAAACGCAATCAATCAACAAAGTGTATCTTTTTGTGATTTTTGAACACTCCTGCTACTTTATTAGCATATTTGGAGTCTTTCATAGGTCTGTTATGGCACTAATAAAATGTTAGACACGTTTTTCGTACTTCCAGCCTCACCAATAGCACGGTGTCTTTTCGTTTTGTCAGTTCTTCAAGCAGATGCTACAGATCAGGCTGAAAGGTCAAAACACGTGTCTAGCACTTCATGAGTGCCATGACAGATCTCAAGAAAGGCTCAAAATATGATATAAGATTACACTGTTTGTTGGGCTTGGTCTTGAAGTAGCCGATCGAATGGTATTATTACCGTTTACTCTTGAGCAAACCTTTCTCTGTGACGAAACTAATTGCTTGATAAACAAGGTTGAGAAAGTTGCGGATGATTGGAGGAGCATAGCAATTTTAGAAATGCTTGGACAATTTTAGCAACCAACTTAAACTACCTGCGCCAATTTTCAAACGTACTTCCTGCGCACTGACAATCTGTTCAAGTGCACCCACAACTATTTAGCCATTCTGTGGAGCACTGATATTTGCATTATTCACTCCTATGTGGTTCTGTATATTTGGAAAACCAACACCTCCTTGCTGCGTGTAGACAGGTGCTCGAAAAGAGCTGATCAAGGGTAATTTTTTTCACACGACTCGTCATCACATTTTTTCTCTGCGAATCCTATCGCCTCTTCCATTTGATTCCTCGCATTCTTCCTCATCTGATGTCTTCAACTATTTCGCGTCTTATCTTAAAGAGTCTTATTTCGCGTTTTGTTGGAACTGCTGCTAACGGTCTCACCGTCTTGATGAATGACGTAAAATGCCTGGTCAAGCTGATCTCCTCACAGTTCGGGAGGAGCCCGAGCAATGGCGCCCAGTAGACCGCTTGTTGACCAATTATGGAGAAGTATTGGGGAGCCAATCGAAACATCATCTTGCTCCCAAAAGCCTTTGTCAGTATTCATTGAGTTATAGCCCTCTACCGTTCCATTCCTCTGCGTACTTTCTGCCTCCGTGGAAAATAAAAACTTTAGCAAATGTTGCTCAATTTTCACTTTTGCTATCGACGCCTGTACTACCGTCGTGAAACCTGGCTTTTTTCATATCATAAATTTGCACACGGCTATTCGCCTATTTTGAGCAGCTACATCCACTTTGCAGCTCTACCTATGAGAGAATTTACGAATCATGATTTTATTGACATCAGTAAAGCCAATCAAAGAGAGAGAGAGAGAGAGAGAGAGAGAATAATGTGGTTCTTGTGCTAAGAATGTCAAGCGTCCTCGATCCCAGCTAGCATTGTTGGCATGTCTGTGTTTCACACCATAAATGCTTACAACGAATTAGAGTGAGCTTGAACGCTTGATGCTTGAAAAAACCGTACTAGTGCGGTAGGATTAAGTAATGATTTATGTGTCCACTAAGATAAAATTAAATTAAAGTGAAAAGTTAAGTTAAAAGTTGATTGAGTTTTTTTCCTTCGCGTTGTTCATTTACAATTTAGATCTCTGATGTCAAGAAAGTATTCTGCAGAACATGTGTATTTAATGAAGCCTGCAATGAATGAGGACGAAAAACTCAACTTGAACTTCTGGAAGAAGTCGGTGAGTGGAATTTCCGGCGCAACTTCAGTAGAAATTGCGAATGCTTTTTTTTGGTCCTCCATTCAAAATTTCGTGCTAGTTTTCTTCATATTGGCCTTGTGGCAACCTGCATTGCCTACATAGTGGCTGGTGCTTAACTTTTCAGGCTATTGAAAAACCATCCGATCTTGAAATGAACATAAGGGCGATTTCAATGCTCAATAAAATCAACGGTGTAGATTTTTTGCCAATTTCATAATGAACAAAAGCGTCAAAATTACAAGAATAATATGTAGCAAGAAAGCTGCATCAATTTCTAGATATTGGGAATTTGCCAAATTTAGATGTTTCGGCGGACTTTGTCAGCCGATAAGGAAAACCATAGGATAGTATAATAGGAAATACTGACTACTGGTCCAGATTTCTGATTGATTCCAAATCTCTCCATCTCTATCAGTTCTAGCAGCATGTAACCTTATGCTTTTATCACAGGCTACCTCTTTGCTTGGACCAAGTTCTTCTTTCAATCCTAATACTACTTCTGGTAGAACATATCAGTCAGCGGTCATCAAAGACAAGCGCTTTCTTTCCATTCAAGAGAGATTCGCTTCAATATAACACGGTTTCTACAATTACGATAGTAACTGTAATGTAGGTGTAAGTTTTGTGCAAAGCTTGCAATTAATGGTTCGATCCAATTCTTATTTCGGTAAAATAAATTTGTAAAACAAATTATGAACTTCATCAGTATGAAGTTCGTAGAAACTGTTTCAGTCAGTATACAGTCCTTCAGTGTCGAACGGACTTAGTACTTTGAGATGGCCTCATTTTTGTTTATCTAGATTCAGAAGTGAAAGAAGTCGATGATGTTGTAGTGGACATCAATGATCTCCACTTGCTTCAATGATTAGTCACACACTGTAATCAAATGAGCAGTTTATCAAACCTTTGAGCGCTGTTGCTCTTTGTTGTTCTGTGTTTGCCCCTGTAGCTGCTACATGAGCCTCATGGACGTTTTACGTGCAAAGAGACTGACTGATCGAATCTCAAACTTGAGCAATTGAGCATTACATGGAGAGCAAAACAGTACAGTACTAATAACATGAGTGTTCATGCAAGCTGCATACATGGAGATGAAGAAGTCCTCCAAATCCACAGGAGTGTAAATGGCTCGGTTGAGATTGATAGTATTTGTGATAATCAAGAGACGACTAATCGGGAGCGATCAAGCCAAAAGACACATGATTCGCATGCAATCGTTCATTCCTGTACAGGATATGGGTAGGCGTGGGCTCTTTCCTTACTTTTCGCGGTCAGTATAAAGATGAAGGTGCCAGGACGTGAGGAGATTGCAAAATACATCCAAGCCACGGATTTCTCAAAATAAAAGCACCTTTTCCAATCCAAAAAAAAATCAAAAGCAAAGACGTTGCCAAAAGAAAGTCGCCGTCACTGTGAAAAAATTCGAGTGGTATTTGAAACAAACTTAAATTTAATTCACGCAAACTTGTAACAGCCCAAACTCAGAAATCTTAGCACAGGTGTCTTGGCCTGCAGATAAAACCAAGACCATAACTGATACTTTAAAGGGGGAACATAAGAAAGCTTCTAATGTAGCCGTCACCACATGCGATCGCTACCACCTCTTAGGACAGCGATTGCAGAACAGCCAATCGATTGGAAAAAGTATTAATACCTCCCGAGATATCTCAGGACGAGTAAGTCCTTGCACGAATGACCCTACATATAATCCACAATCTCGGGAAAGATTCACCAATTTAGCACACAATGAGCACTTTTGACACTTAGATTTCATAATATTGGTGATGGAAAAAAAAACATGACATGTCATCTATGTATATGAGCAGCACTTTTCAGTCAGCTGCAAAGTTAAGTACGCAAACGGTCAGTTAGGAAGCATTTTACATATTTATTAGTTTGCTAACGTTACTTATGGATAGTCATCGAGGCTATTCAATAATATCAATACCATCGCAATTCTCGCAGCCTTCATACGCAAAACTCTCTAGATGATTCGGCTGCCATTTAGTGACTTTATCTTATGGAATATCGTCGAATGTTGCTCAAAATGTTTCATGCTAGGAAGCTGAGACAGTTTTATGGTGATTCTTCAGTTTATCACCACAATTATTAACCGCCAGCTCTCATTGATCGGAGGGAGCTTTACCAATAACTAAGAATTTTTGGCCCAACATTTCTAAGCACTGCGCTTCCTGCTCCAAAATTTTATAAATAGTGCAACAAAGTGCATCACCTGTATCACCTGTCGTCCCGTTGATCGTCGAGTGACTCGAGCGGGTACCAGCAACTCCTCCTTGCTCTAGGAATTCGCTGAGCATCATATCTTTCTTCCATCGCTTTCGTGAAGAAATCGGACCAACGGGTCAGTGGTCTTCCTTTAGAGCGCTTGACGTCCCGAGGAATCCAGTCGGTAACGGCTCTCGTCCATCGGTTGTCGTTGAAGCGCATCACGTGTCCGGCCCACCTTATTTTCGATATCCTGGCGTGTAGAACGGCGTCTTTGATTTTCGATCGTTGACGTAGGTCGGAAGTTCGGATCCTTTGTCTCATTTGCGAAATACGGGATACTCCTAGCATCGACCTTTCGACTGCGCGTTCGATAACGGCAAGTGATCTTTCATCCTGCTTACGTAGCGACCAGGTTTCTGCTGCATACGTTAGGGCAGGGATAATTGTCGAGTCGAAAAGGTGGGCACGGAGTCGGATGTTCTTTGTCCACTTCACTACATCTTCGATGCTCTTAAACGTTCCCCAAGCCGCTCGTTTCCTCCTGCTCAACTCTGGGGCTAGGTCGTTCATCATGTTGATTTCACGACCTAGATAGATGTAACTGGAGCATTCGGAAATTGTCGTTCCGTTGAGCGTGAATGGGGCATTAGAAACCCATCCGTTCCTCATGAACATTGTTTTCGTTAGATTCAGTTAAAGACCGATCTTTCCACAGGCGTTGTCGAAATCAGTCAACATTCGTTCCGCTTGGCTGATGTTTGGTGTTGTGAGAACGATATCGTCAGCAAAGCGAAGATGGTTTAATTGTCGACCGTCAATTTTCACTCCCATTTCGTCCCATTCTAATGTTCGCATGACGTTTTGTAGGGTGGCAGTGAATAGTTTTGGCGATATTGTATCGCCTTGTCGAACCCCTCTTCTTACGTCAATGGTGATATTGTTGTAGAATGGAGATATTCTGGTCGTGAAATCTTTATAAAGCTCACGAAGGATCATTATGTACCGAGTAGGAACGCCCTGGTTATCCAGAGCCTCTATAACCGCTTCTGTTTCCACTGAATCAAAGGCTTTCTTCAGATCGATAAAAGTGAGACAGAGTGGTTGTTTGTACTCTCGCGAAACTTCAATGAGTCTTGTGATCGTGTGGATGTGGTCCATGGTACTAAATCCTTTTCTGAACCCTGCTTGTTCGCATGGCTGTCCTTCGTCCAGTGTTCTGTCAATCCTGTTCAGGATGACTCGAGTAAAGAGTTTATAGACAACGGACAGCAAGCAGATTGGGCGATAATTGCCTATGTCGTGAAGGTCTCCCTTTTTGAACAACAATACGGTCTTGCTGGTTTTCCATTGAATAGGGACCTTGCATTCTGACAGGTAGCGAGTGAAGAGCCGAGCCAGGGTGTTGATGAGAACTGGCGGCAGGTTCTTCAGGTGTTCTGGTCTAATCCTGTCTGGACCGGGTGTTGTTCTCTTTTTCACCGACGATATAGCATGTCGGATTTCGGAAGGAAGGACCGGTGGAACGACATATTCGTCCTCTTTCAATTTATATGACGGTAAGAGAACATGGCTAGCGAAGAGATCCGAGTAGTACTGGTGGATGATTTTCTCCATAGCCCTTCTGGAAGCTGTAAGTGTCCCGTCAGGGTATCGGAGTGCAATCATCTAGGTCTTATAGTTGGCGAAGCCTCGCTGGGCTTTGCGAATGCTCTTCCCAGCTTCTGCAGCTTCTGCCATAACTGCTGCTCTTCTCTTTAAGGTCTTCTTTTATCGCTTCTCTGCATCGTTTCGCAAGTTCGGACGTAAGGTTTCGGTTGCCTGCGGCTCGTGCGATTCCACGTTGACGTATCAGCTCGAGTGTCTGCGGAGACAAGCGTCTCTTCGTTACCTTAGGACTTTCGGCTTTTTTAGCGCCAACGTGAAGATATTCAACGAGTCGATCGTATTCTTCGTCGATGTTGTCGACAACGGTATCTTCCCAAGAGCCGACTAATGATTTGAATACATCCCAGTTTATGGTAGTTCTGGGACTTCGTTGTTTGAATTTAGCGGCTTTCTCTCCTCTCCTCGAAAATCGGAACGTTGCGCGAAGGAGGCGATGGTCTGATCCCGTGTAGAACTTGGGAACAACAGCGACGTCGGTCAGGCAAAACCTTCGATTTACTATGATGTGATCTATTTCGTTATGGTACTCTCCATTGGGAGACTCCCACGTCCATCGCTGAGAGAGAGGCTTATGGAATTGCGAGTTACCATGGATGGTTTGGGTCGTCATGATAAACTCAGATAGCCTCTCACCCTGTTCATTCCATTCTAGTCCGTGGGTCCCTATGTGACGTTCTTCAGACGTTCTTCTAGGTCCAATTTTTGCGTTAAAATCTCCGACAATGACCTTGAAGAATGTATGATCTTCTCTGAAGAATTTTTCGAGGTCCATATAGAACGCTTCGACTTCGTCTTCGTCATAGCTTGATGTTGGTGCGTAAGCAACGAAGATGGTCAAAGCCGGCATAGAACCACATCGTTTCAACCGTAATCGTCCGATGCGGGTTGTTAGTTGTTCGAACGAATCAATGTTCACGGTCAAATTCGATTTGACGAGGACGCCAACGCCACCGACACCTCTGCGATCGCATGTTCCAAGGAACAGTTCTTCTCCGGTGTCATAGACAGCGTGAAAAGGATGGCGCCTTCTCGTCTCAGCCAGGCCAATGACGTCGTACCTTATTCTTCTTGCTTGAATCAACAGATCTTCTACAGCGGATTGTTGAGCAAGGGTTCTTGCATTGTAGGTACAGATCGTCATTTTAGTCCGTTTCGATCTTGGCAGCCTAGTTCGGTCCTGAGATTTTAGCAGCCTCTCCGTACTCGTCCTACCTGGCGCTGCCGTACCAGGGGCTCTTTCGGGGTCAGGGGAATGAGGCCCATATTTGTTACTGTTTTTGGCATTTTTGATACCCAACGTGTAGCTTGCCAGGCTCTAAACGTGGGGGCTGGGTACTCACGAGTAGCTTGCCAGTCTCTCTCGGAGGAGCGGGAGGAGCTTATTTGTTGGAGGCGACTCCTAACCGCCTCCCATGTACTTCCCAGCCGCTTGATTGCAGGCTTTTGGCCGACTTGACTCGTAGAAGTAGAGTTTTGTCAAGTCGGCACTGCAGAAGCAGGGAGCTCGTCCCCTGAATCCACCTGCGTCTCTGGGAAGCACAAGGTCGCTTTTGGTTCGCGTTTTATTCCCCTATCCACCACCTGGGGACGCGCCACGTGCCCTCGCGACTAACCGGGCGGGATCCCTCAAAAAGGGAGGTCCGTGGAACAAAGTGCATAAGGAACTGTAAATCATCCGAAGCCTACCGCATATTCTCTATTGACGCACTCTCATAACTGACAAAACAAAACTAGCAACTCGAGCAACATGAAGGAGAATTGTAATTAAGCAAAGAAAACGAATATTTCCGTTTGGATGAAATTTGTCGTGTAATAAATATAAAAGTGGGGAACCTTTGTTTTGAATAAGAAGGAATCAATGGTCTCTATTATCGCCAAATTTTCATTTTTTCTCAAAAATTTCATGATTTATTGTTGTTCCTCACTGACTTCTATAACCACTTTCCTCTCTCCTTCCATTTGGCTTCAGAATTATCTGTCATCGATCAGAAAACATATCAGAATGTTGAGCAAACGGTAGATACCTATATCGAAAATACGCTACTTCTCTTTGAGAACTCTCACTATGCACTTGTGTTGAAACGCAGTTCATTCACTCCACCGGCAGAGACATTTGGACGTTTCCAGCCGCTGTGCTCTTCACCACCACCGCTATCATTTCTGTTGGTAAGATTTGCATACAACGAATGCATTCTTGAAAAATTCTTGCTAAACGATTGCAATGCTTCATACCAGCAGCTATGTAAAGTCTGCAAATGCGCAGATAAATTTTAGAGCCTTTTTCAAAAAAAAAGTACGTGCTACCAATACGACCATCGTTCTTGTGAGTGATGGCAAATGCTTTTACCTAAGTTTCTCATGCACAGTTCACTGCAAACGGCGACGACCATATCGTCATGTGGTGCTGTTATTCCGCACACTTGCTCCATAGTTGCCCTAGTCAATAAATCCTCATAATTTGACAATCAAATTTATTCGACTGGAGTACGCTTGTCAGATAAGTGACCTGATCGATGTGAAAAAATGATAGCTGCCTACCGCACTTGACGAGTCCCTTTTTATGGGACACGAACACAGAGGAGCAACATCTAATGCAGTGTAGCGCCATGTACTTTGTTTGTCACTGACATCAGTGATGTAAAAAGCGTCTAGCTCATGACAAACAAAATGTCGTAGTTCAGAAGTCTCTACAGATTTATCGCATTAATTTCGGCACCTTCATCACTAAAGACGGCATATTTTCTTACGACACGGACTAATCAGTTCATTGCTTTTAGGTTACGACTACATTTATCCGGGTTCCGAACTGGGTAATATAATATTAATAGCCTACCGCACCGTTCGCATTGGTTACTGTAACGATTACTGGTATATTCCTAAGTCAGGTGATCTTCCTGTGGCTCGGCGAGGTGTTTAAAAATCCAATTAATTTTTCTCGGACCTTATCAAGAGAATTAATTCAGCATTGTCTATTAACACCATCTCTAGAAACGGCTACATGTGAACGTCTTCTAATTATTTCTACAGTTATCGTTAAGTAACATAATCAGAATTTTTTCCAAACATTCAAGTGCCTCTGAGATAGCTGGGGAGGTATGGACAATAAAAGCAACTAATAAAAACTACAGCTTTTTCAAACTTCACCTAAGCTTCTGAACTCACAATTGAAAAATGGCGCCTATATGAGTGATATAGGACTTATGCGCGCACAAAAATCAGTGCGATTTTTATGTTTAAGGTGTCAACTCAGCTCGCACGAAAGATGTCTAGTCGAACTAAAGCTGTTGAGATTCTATCCGTATTTTCCAATAAAAAAACCTTTTTTCTCTTATTCCAGTAGTAAAGTTTTCGTTTTCGAAGGTTAAAAAACACTTTTTTGTCAAACTAATAATTTCGAAATTGATCGATTATTCACTAGCTTTCGTTGACCAGACACAAGATCGTTTTTACACATTGTTTATTTACTCACATTAGCTAACGTTAAAGTGGTTATACCTTTTCAGAACCTTGGAAAATCAAAATGACATTCATTCTACTCATCTAAGTCTTACAGCCTCAGCGCAAAAATTCCAACACCTAAATTCAATCACACGAAAGTAACCTCTATGAAACTCACTGTTTTGTTCTTTATAAGTCTTCTACTTTATAATGCCGCACGGGGTCTTAAATGCTACGGGCGTGCACCCGAGTGAAGTGAAAATCGTCCTGAGATATAGGGCGAGGTCACGCATTATGATAATACGCTCCTCCATGAGAGTCATTCGTAGACTTTGAGAAATTTATCGGATGCATTCAAAGTGTTTTTACAGCAGACGTTTTGAATTTTTGAGCAAGCGTATTAACTTTCTCAAAATCATTCCTGTTACGCTTTTGAACTCTAGAAATTCCTAGTGAAGAATTGTAGTTAACCTTGAAATTTACCACTTCGGTGCTTTTTTACACGCACGCAGAAGTGGCCTACTTATTTGCCTTAGAACTTACTTTCGAACTATAGTATTTCCAAGATCCGGAAACATTCAATACTTTCTAAGGGTGGACAGTGCACTTTTGATGAAAAGTGAGAAGTGTGAAGCAATCTGAACATAACTCTTAAGAATGTTAGAGCTTCAGCGATGTTGTAACGCCAGAGCCATACACTTGTTTCTTAGATCTCACCCTCTTCATCAGTGGCTCACGCCCCAGGGCTTGATTTGGGGCTAGGGCCACTGACGAACGGGTGAGACCTCCTAAATTCGTGTATGGCTCTAGCGTAGCAAGCTCGCTAAGGCTTCAAACATTAAGGATATGCATATTTTGAGCCATAGGTCTAGTGCTATATAGGCGCCTATTTCGTCCTATTGGGACTCATCAGTAGCACCCTCCCTCGGTTCCGTCGATCCCTTGAGGTGAAACAATCCTCCAAAGGAACCGACGCCGAGTAAAATTAAGCACCCAAAGTAGGATGATGTTATTACCTGACTTTTTTACCTTCACCTTTTTACCTACCTTTTTTACCTTATTACCTTCAAACATTTTTGAGAATTATATCAAAAATGTTTATTGCGTGGCTGAAAAAGCAGTCTGTGCTATGTATCAATTTGAGCATATATTTAGAAGATTTGAGCAGGATGTCTCATCGGGCCACTGGTACCATCAGTATCACGGTTTTTATGCTCCAAAAATTTCCATTTTGTTCTCATAAAAACCGTGAACTGCTTGGCAGCCATGCTTTTTGAGCGCGCAGGATGTTAAAGTAGTCCCGTAATCTTTATAAGAAGTTACCAACGTCATCATTCACACTATCCTTCAACTCTCTCTCTCTCTCTCTCTCTCTCTCTCTCTCTCTCTCTGTCGCTCTCTCTCGTCCTCTCACTATTCTACGCTTCCTCGTTGTTCCGAGCCAGTGACATGTCGTTTGCGACCATCGGGTATGGGTGCCGACAAAGTTTTTTGCGCGGTCACTGGGCGTCGTGGCGGGAGCCTGTGAGCGAGCTTCCAGGCAGTAGATCGGTGTGGATGGAGTGAAGGGGAGGAGTCCCGCGGTGGCCGTAGTGTGCGGCGACCGGGCGTCCGCGTCAAGCGTCGCGTCGCCAGGGGCGTGCTGTCGGAGGGCGGCATGTCCCGGGCGGTCAAGGAGTGGTGCACGGCTCAGGTCCGAAAACGAGCAGACAAAAAACCACCGCGCAAGGCAGTGACCGGATAGCGCCCGTGAGTACCTGCACCATCGCGGCCTCTCTGATACCTTCAGACCGCCGATCGTTTTGCCCTTTTGCGCTTCGAGTTCGTGAACGGGCAGGTCACACCTGTTGAACGGGTTTTTTCTATTTGAAAGCTCGACTAGAGGAGAGAGACTGTCCCACAATTTTCTGTTTTCAGAGAAATCATACCTCGAGGCGGCAACGTTCTCTGACTACGAGGTGGGTGGCTGTTGTTTTATTGTGCCAGCATGAGAGTTTTCGAATAAACTTGACTCTGCACTCGTGAAAGAAAGTCGATTCACCTGGCAAAATATAAGGCAAAGAGAACCTACCTTCGGGTTCACTATTGTGCTAACAGGCTCCCCATCGTTTTGTATTCAGGTTTCACTCAAGTACTACTCATATCAACTAATGTCCATCTCGAAATTGCATACTTGCCGTAAGGGTGGAGACAGAGTTATTAGGTTGGGAAAGAAGGTTCTGGGGCACTTTATAAAAAATTGAAAATTTTTTTGCATGAATTTTAAAACAAAAAAATTAACTATTCCTCAGATTAAAGGCCACCGTTTTCTACGACTTTTTGCCAATGTCCCGCCAAGTTTTGGATCGGGTCGTAGTACGATTCCTTCGACTTCAAATCAAAGAACTCTTGACATGCAAAAATGATGGGCATTGATGGGGAATAGGCCAAAATCGGATGGAGCGCAATCTGGGTTGTAGGCTGGATGCGGTAGTACGTCGATACCGTCCAATTCATTAAACTTGTCTTTGATTTTCTTAGCAGAGTGCGGTCTGACATTGTCTGCTGAAACTCTGTTGGACTTCCTGAACGTGGCTGTCTTCGAGGTCAACATCTCCGGCATTAAAGCATTGAAATCAGCGTTCAGCAGCAGGTTTGCTTGTTGTGCCCTCCATTCCATTTCATTGATTTCACCGACTGCAGCTCGTTCTATAAAGGTCCTTTCTCCATTAAGGACGCGATAAAACACGTACTTTGATGGTATCGTTGGACATGCGGAGGTTTGCAACAAAAGCGAAAACAAACACGATTAATATCTAGGCCTCCAGTGGGAAAATCCCTCATAGGAAGCTCTAATATTTCCGTGATATGCATGGGAGTTATCTCATGCCAATGAAAGTACCCCAAAAATTTCTTTCCAACCGTAGTAGAGTATGACATCCGTGGTCTTTTTGTAAAGCTTTGGTGATTAATAAGTTGGAGAAACAACTAGAGTAGTCTGCGCCAGTATAAGTGAGATGATAAGCGTCATGCTCAACCACAAGCCGAATATGGCACAAAACATAAAGGAGAAGACTGGCGTGAAAGCGACCATTCATTCCTGCAGAGAAACTTTCAAACATCTGCGTGAAAACTTTTGAAGCATTTTGCATAAAGTTCAAAAATCCTGGAATTGAGAGCACGAAGTAGTGGCTTCGATCACTCGCGTCCTCGTCCCAAGTCTCAGACTAATTTTCTGACCTAAGTCACTCGCAATGATTACCCATGCAAGACTCTTTACGGCTAGTCTTCAATAATAACCGGAAGACTTATGATAGGCAGAACGGTAAGTTTCGACTATATATCTGATGATGTGGAGTGATAAGCAAAACATTCAGTCTCAATCCAGGAGTTGAATGTATGTTTCACCACTACCGAGGGTGCATGCTTCCACTACACCACCGAAGCCATCACTTTGCTGCCACTCTGTCTTCAACACAAATTATTGAAGTTGCAACAATCAGCCGTTGACGGGTTTGATCTAGTTAGAAAATAAACGCACAAACCTTCAACAGTTAGTTGCTAATAGCTGCGATGAATTTATTCAAAGAAAAGAGAGATAATAGAGCAGTGGTCTCGGTGGTTTAGTGGTAGCACGCTCCCACGGTATGAATGAGCTAAAAGAGCCATAAAATAAGCACTTTTTTAGAACGGCAGGTGGACGCAGAAGTTTTTTTTTCCCATACAATCAAGAAATTAATATTGAGTGTTTTTCTCCTTTTATTTCGGTCATTTTTATTTCGGGTTTTCCATCATCCTTGTGCGGTCGGCTGATTTTCTTTTTCACTTCTGCTTTTAATTTCGGCCTAATATTATCTCCGGATCAACAGCCAGATAGGAAGCCCGGCCAGGGATCTATTTCCGAAATCCATTCCTTAAAACCGACATCGAAGACCTAAAAGCGCCCTTGCAAGGTTACATCAGGAAACTAAGGAATGTCATATGCACTACCAGCAACATACCATTGAAATATGTGCTGTGGTCTGCACAATCAGTGAAAAATGGACCATCGAATCATCTCAATGTTTTTTCCTACTGTTTCAATAGTACTGGCTGACCATGCGCTACCACTTCACCTTTTTAGGATGTGAAGGAGGTGAAGCCGCTCATGTTCACTACTACAGCGAATGAACACATGAATTGTCAATATTAGTTTGAGGAAAAAGTTTTCTCAACTCCCTACAAAAAGTTCAAATTTTATGTTTGTTTCAGAGAGTATCGGTCATAGAAAATTCAAGGTAATATCTGAGGAATATTTCCACAAGAAACTCGCACGGCATAGATAGTTATAGTGCATCGAAATATAATTCACTCTTTAATTGAGTTTCGAGTTTATATGCTATGGTAGAAGTGACGACTCGTTCATCAAGAGATGCTGCAAAGGAGATCTGTGGTGCCGAGAAAGAAGGAACTGTGAGCCATGTGACTGTTGTAGAGTGATACAAACTATTTGAAGATGCAGGTCCGACACTGATTCATCGAAAGCGCGCGTTGTTTCAACAAGACAATGTCAAATCGCAAACCGCGAAGAAGACTGAGGAAAAAATTCGCTGAATTGAAGGACGTCGAGGTCTTGCCGCAGCCAGGCTGCGGTCCAGAACCGTCGTGGTGCGATTGTGGTCTTTTTCCGATTGATGGAACATTTTCCTGCGTGGACGCCGATTCAAGACATTTGATCAAGTTGGAAAAGCACGTCAAGGGCTTCTTGATTCAAAGCTCAAGGAATGGCGACTTCGAGAAGGTCCGGAAACTCGCATATCGTTGGCAGAAGATCGTGGATAATGATGATCTTCATGTTGAAGAATAATTATTGTTGTTTTCAACTGAACTTATGCGGAAACTTGGAGTTTTCAGCTCGTCTTGAAGAGCATTTTCCTCAACCCAATAATTTATTGCTTCGACTCCTGAGAAGAATGTGCAACAAAGCGATTGAGCGAGCAAGATTTTAACCGTACGACGCAATGGTGTTCCGCAATGTATTGCTAACGTCGCAAGCTTTAGCGCTAATGCTAAAGAAATAAGTTCAATTTTCTTTTACAATTTTGTTTTCAAGGATTTCGCTTCTAAACAAATTTAAAGCAGCATAACATTTCAATTGAATCATTGGTGCAAATACGGTTATGAAGCAGAACACTACATTGATGAGTGATGTACAAACAAATCGTTGCGGGTTGATTGCTGACACGTCGTTTTGATTGTGTTGCAAGAAGAGTGACGGTAAAACGAGTGCTGTTAGTGCAATGATTAACACGCGTCCGCCAGAAGGGTAAAATGCGGGTTTGAAATCCCGTCCAGACGTTCAAAGTTTGCACATCACTCAACAATATTGAATAAGTATTGTAACATCGCACCATCGTTGAAAACGTTTAATGAAAAGAATTCTGATCGATAAAGCGGAAATTCTTACTTAAAAATGTTAAGAGCTCAACCGTTCAATTGAAATAGGTGTCGGAAAATCTGTGATAGTTGAGAAAGACTAGGTATTGTCGTTAATGTGAAGGCAAAATCAACGCATGGTCTTTCTTCTTTGTTGTGGAAGTACTATACTTTGAAGTAAACTTGAACAAAATAAACGCAGATAGATTAAGAAGAAAAGAGAAGCGAAGACAACAAGAATACTTGTCTAATGGCAATACAATCACAAAAAACAATGCTTAATTTAGTCGATAAGATTGTTGATCGGTCTGTTTCTTTCGCTGTTGTTTCTATATTCCAATTTTCGAAGGATTGCTGCTCACAAATATGCTGATTTTTCCCATCGAGATGCCATTTGCTTTAGCTTCACGATGATATTCGCGATTGGATTTTGTGACCTAAGGTATGTTAGTGGAGAAAAAAAACTCGATTCCGGAAAAAAGTTAAGCTATGTCCCTCCTCCATACATCACATCAATATTTGTGACCATATCTACCATATCTGTACCACTGAAGTTGGCAGAATATTTTCTCCTCATGCCTTCAATAATGTTTGACCTGTATCGCTTACCCAACCTACTTCGGCCTAATATCATTGTCGAATGAGCTGGTTGATGGATGCTAAATTTCCGGAAAATACATCTAAGCGAATAAAGCTCTATATTATAAATGAATGACATATGTCTCCACTTTTCAACGCTCCTCTCCGATCAAAAGCTGAGCAAAGTAAGTTGCTCGCATAATTTTTGCCCACAAACTATGGCTTTACTGCCACATCTCTAGCGGCTTAACGTCAGGCTTAACTGTGCAAAAATGCTTTATATCGCAAAAGGTGAGGCTACTAAATTAAAAAGCTTTGAGAATACGATCCTGAACTCCACGAAATTTTTAATTTTCTCAGCTTAATAAGACAGTGCCACAGTGAAAGTCGGTCTAGTATCACTAATAGTAAACAGTTTCGCTTGGGGCATAATTTTTTTGATGAAGCAATCATAACAATTCCCAAGACCGACTATGTCTATTAACCTCGGCATGCTTCAATATAACTACTGATTTTCTTCTTTGAGCAAAAACACGAGGTGTTACAATAAACTTTATTCACAGCTGACGTTTCGGCGGTTCGCCTTCTTCAGAGCCTGGAAAGGTCAAATTGTCCGCAGTCCAAACAGTCAAACACCTCCATTACTCCTTTAGAAAAAATCACTAGACCTAGATTTCAATCGCATCAAGCGCAAAATCAACTCTCAACATACCCACCGCTTTTATATGTGTTCCACTGAATGATCCAAATGGAGATCACCGGAAGGAAATCACATAGGCTCGTAGTGCACCTTACCCATCAAAACAACAGTCTTATATACTGACTCCTATCACGAGTGATATCAAGGCATTCCTTACTGCGATTTATGGTTGGATTGGTCGCATTTATCCAAAACGCTTCCAAGATCTTTCGCGCTGATGTTTTGTCTGCTCCTGCGCAAGGATGGTGACTTCGAAATCAAAATCAACTCCGTCGTGCTTCTGTGCTCTATGCGTTCCTAGCGGGGTGTTTCGTCTATTTAGACATTGGTCAGCTAGGTGTTCTTTTATGCGAGCATAGAGCGGCCTGCCCGTTTCGACCAACATATTTATCACTACACGCTTTGCACGAGACTAGGTAGACTTTACCTACGCTCATGCAATCACCGTCTCTGCCGTTAGGACATATTTTACATTCTTTCGTTAAACAGAGACGATCATATAAGCGATTGCGAACTAGTTGGCGTTTTAGAGTATTCGGTGGTATTTCAATAATGGTCACCGATTGCTCTAAACCAGCTCTTTTCAAACAGCGTTTTATAGCTGTACTAATCTCATTTGAAAAGAACGGGAGGATAAACGGGACTTTCCTTCCGATTAAGTTTTCGTTTGGAGGCGCATTATTTCCTCTAAGCCTAAGCCGAGGGGCTACAAATTCGTATCCATTAGAAGTGGCTATTTCCCGAGCCAATTTCACGGATTCTACTCTCGTTTTTTCGTCTTATCTCGGAGATACCTGGGTTCGGTGTGCCATAGTGTGCTCGTTCTTGAGTGCAGGAGAGTGTTGGGGCAGGGGTGACGTGGAGTTTGGACGTTACACGAGCCGCGACTAGCGTCACGAACACTCGGCCACGACACCCCTCCAGTTTTAGTTGATGGGATTTTGAAAGTAAATATCCGGATGGGATTTAAGGGACTTTAATGAATCGGAGTGTGAAGCAGCTATAAGTAAGCAGCCCATGCGAAAGTTATGCGTGAAAAAGACAACTTCTGTCTCCTCTCTCAACTTTCAGTAAGGCCCACCGGCGTAAATCAACTACCAAATCAACTACTAAATCAACTTTTTCGAACAGATATCTATCATATCCCAATAATGCTCAACTTCGACCGCAGAAGCATTTCGATTATTCTGCAGTGCAAATTTTTGTTGAAGATGTCCAAGGAATTCAGGTTTTTTTTTGAAAAAGACAAAAACTTGCAAGTCTTTTTTTTCAAAAGGGAAGCTGCAGTTGAGATCAGATATTGCATTATTATAGTACGCCAATTTTTTTCCTTTCACATTTCCGTCAGTGCATCGGTTCAGCACGCGCCACCGCACAGGGTGAAATCTGGGTTCGAATCCCAGCTGGCGCAAATGTTTTTTACACGCCACTCTGTATTGTTGGATTTATTTTAACATCATACCACCGCAATAGGTGATCAAAGAAAATAAATTCTGATTTCACATTCCCTTCAAACTATTGCATATTTTGACTTATAGTTGTGTCCAAATGAAATTATTGCATCCACATTTTTGAAGCATTCTTTGACATCTTTCATGTAGCAAAGTATCGATCTCAATAATTCCAAGTGTTTTTTGCTCGTTATTTTCAAAAGCAATCGTAGATGTGAAAGTCATTGTGTTTCAGAAGGTTAAAGTCCACTAGAGTAGCTTGGGCTGCGATTGAGTCCAATATTTGTGTCTGCAAATCCACTTTAGTGTGAAGCACGAGGGAACAGAACGAATCTCTGCTAGCCTTATCGTGCCAGCCATTCCCTAAGTGATGCACCGTGCATTCGACCTCATCATGCATAATGGAAGTGGATAAACTCATATCTGCTTAAAAATGGAAGCGATATTCCACCGATGTATTTATTCAGTGTTTATACCCTGATCCAACTTCTCTACCATTTGCCAACCTTGTTTGAATGTTTAGATTTCGGTGAACCTGGGGCATGGTAACTCAAGATTATTATGTTTCCTTTATCCAATACTGCACACCTCTTTTCACTGAACTGCAAGCGCTGCAACCAGCAGAAACGGAAAAATAAAGCGTCTCGTATACTAGATATGACTCACTTTGTCCTCATTAGGAAAACAGAAGCCATGATGCATTCCTGAGGTTTGACAAAAAAGAATGAAGATTTGACAATGAACATCTCTTTCTGAAAGATCCAAAAAAATTTCGCCATAAAAATGAGCCCCCTGTCATTCTTTTTTATTGCATTCTTAGATGACAGAATCGCTGAACGTGGAGCGAGAAATTACCGGCACAAAAAACTGCTAACATCAATCAAATGCAAGCGATTGCTCGTCCCGGACTGCTCGGAAAAGTGGATCGCAAGGTTACTCCAGTCTAGTGTTGAAATGAGTGCCGAATTATGGTAGATATTTCTCATAAACACTCGAAGACAATACACGTACATGCGCTTTTTGTCCATTTCTGGAGGACATGGATTTTATGGACAACGTCCTTGCATGGAGCCCGTACACCATGCCGTCATCGGAAAACACCTAACGCGTGCATTTTGCACTCTCTTATCAGCTTCGATTTAAACAACTTTTATTTTCTTTTTGCTCCCATAGGAACTGGGGTACCAAGAGGACCTTGTATGCCTCTGTTGATTGTACCCCCATAAGCACAGTTGAAAATTCACAGCAAGTTGTTACCTTTCACAACTCATTGGTTTGCACAAATAAATTCACCCATCTTAAGAAGATAGATGGGATATGACAAAATCATGGAAAACACTTTATTCTATCGCTGCAGTGGTATGCATGGTAAGCACGCTCCTATTTTCTATACATTACTATGGCACACCAAATTGTTGCTAGCATTCAAAAGTGTTTTGCAGCTTATGGTCATTGTTACCTATCTTTGTACTTTTTTTATTTCATACGGCAATTATGATTTGTAATGTGATTGAAAATGAAATATAGACGATTCATTGGTCAAGAGATTAATCACACTCTGATTTCGCTGAAGAGAATTTTTGTGATATACAGCTTTTCAGGGACCAACCCTAGCACACCTAGCTTTGATCACCAAAATTACCCTTGAGAAAACATCTGCTGTGATATTCCATCTTTTAACAACGACAATGTCATCTCAACACCAGTTTATCAATTAAATTCCTTTATATCTATTGCGGCGCGCCAATGCTGTCAGGTTGGAACGAGAGTTTTGGAGCACTCTATTGAGCATGAGATAACTCCCATCTATACCATGGAAATATTTGAGTTGCTCATATAAAATTTTCACTGACGGCCCAGATATTATTCGTCTTTCTTCTTATTTTGTTACAAGCCTCCGAGACAATTGAATCTTATGTTTTAGAAATTACTAATGTCACGTTGAGATTAGATGAAAACTTGAGAAATAGTCTGATGGTGATGTCGAAATCTTGCGGCAGCGGAAATTCTGGAGATACAGTATATTAGTGCTTCAACTAATTATGAAAAAGGTTTTCGAAAGAGCATTCACAAGAATGTTAGCCCACAAATTCATTGGTCTAAATTTTTATGGCGACCCCAAGAAGTGATAACTAACTTCGACCTTTGTCGGGTCATCGCGCATTCTGTTGGGGAAAGAGCCGACAAAAGATTATAGCAAAGATTCATGTCATTCTCATGCAAGCTTAACAAGATGCCAAAATGATGGAAGCCATTATGCGGCTAAAACTAAGATTAGTGTACAATTACTCTAAGATACCACAGATAAAAGTACTTCATAGACAAAAGAGGTCCGCGTTCAAAATAGAACATAATAGCAATTTTGGTGATTTCTGGTGATTTTGTCATTTTAGTAATCATTCGTAATTTTTATTTCCTCTCAGTTCATTTTTTCTTTTTTTGGCTTATATTTGGATCTTAGCAAATATTATTCCATCCCTTCTGCTACTATTCTTCATAGCTTCAAAAGAGCACCATGTGAGGTTGAAAATGTCGATTGAAAACGGCATGAATAAAAAACGACTTTGACAAGGAAGGAATTGCAAATAGAAGTTAACGTTATTCTTGTTGTCATTTGTTGTTCAAGATAAAAAAATAAATATGCTAGAACTGATGGTGCGTACTTTGAATAACGCTGCTGAGCAATATCAATGCCTTCCGGTGAATAAATTTGGTGTTCATTGCTCTGATAACTTATGGGAAGACCTGATAGTTTCGACTCAGTGCAATGTTTGCAGTGCACGTCATCCGTCTCGAGTTGAAAGTTCAACATTTTCTTACAAAAGTCAATTCTAATGATCCATTTAATTGAAAAACTTGGCTTGGAGTTTGATTGAGTAGGACAAAACAACAAATAGAAAAGCTAAAGTATATTTCAAACATTCCGCTTGAAATCTTCAATTTGGACAACCAACTTTTTAGAAAGCAACTAAAAAACCGTTAAGACAAATGCAAATGAATACCTACCATGTTATAAGGATAAGCAAAGTGCTGTTTACTTGGTCATCTAAAGTGGATCTTGTTTATAACAATTTCACTTTGTTGACCGGTTGAGGATAGAAGTTAAAGAAGAACTTGTGCGAGAGTCGTGCCTATATCTTGCTGACGTATCTTAATTGCAATGGGGATTTTTTCGTCTAAAGCAGATCCTGGCGAACCAGTGAGTTGTTTCGAACTACAATTTAGAAACGTATGAAAATTCGGTACAATTTTTCTGAATGTTCAAAGCCTTAACGAGCTTACTACGCCAGAGCCATACACCTGTTTCGGCGGCCTCCCTCCTTGCTACAATGTAGAGCTTGATGTGAGGCGTGGGCCACTGACGAAGAGGGCGAGACCTCCGAAACACGTGTATGGCTCTGGTGCAACAATCTCGGTGAGGCTTTGAAACTTTCTTGAGAATTATATTGAAAGTTTAGTGTGAGGTTATAAAAACAGTTGATGCTATAGAGCCCACGACATTATTCTATTCCTAGTTGTTGTCCAATGTTGTAAATTAGAATCTCTGCATGGCAAAAGGAATAATAACTTCACCATCTATCCGAACTACTGCAAAATAGTAATAAATACTTACAGAGGTTTCGTCGTCCTTCGTTTTTTTAACTAACCTTGACAGTTTATAATGTTTCTCTTATGATGTATTACTGCATAGTTATACCTTTTACGAATGGTTGTTGCATTTCTGACCATACTGTAACACCATTTACCTGGTCTTTAGATCATTCACAACAGGATAGACATTATAGTGCTCAAAGCGGTCTGGATCCTTAAAGCAACTTCTACAAGCTATGGTGAATGAGCTACGATTGTATCCTATAATTTTGTGTTCATGATTCCTTCTCTTCCCTGAAAATATTTTCGGAGGGTACAGAAAACCCGAATTAAACAATGTAACGATGCTCATAAGCCACGTCACTCAGGGATTTATCTATCACTGCTTACTAATCCGATAAGGATCTAAAATGTTTCGAGCTTAGGTCTAGTACTATACAGGAGCTTGTTTCGTCCTATTGGGACTCATAAATAGCACCCTCCCTCGTTCAAACCGATCCCCTGAGGCTAGATAATCCTCTACAAAGGAATCGACGCCCAGCAAAAAGTTGAAAAAATGATTCATTGTAAAAACTGCATACTAAACAAAGATTCATGTAGATGCACTTGAAATGGCGTTTAAGATTTTGCGATCGTAGTTGTAGGATTTGGCAGATGCGCCCCCTTTAGTTTTGGCACTTGAAAGCATTTTTGAAGGCTTTATCAGTCCTTTTGGGAACAACATCACTTAATGAATCAAGAATAGAACAATAATGTCAAGAAAGTAGCTTGCCGTGAGATTACGAACACTGATTAGACAATAACTAGTAAGCTCAGTAAGGTGACCTGTTATGTTGCGAATACTTTGAAGGGTTTAAGGAGACGATTTAAATGTTGGTTTCTTACCCTGATCAACGCCAGCGGATCAGATAGGTTATATATTAGTGTCCACCACCAGCACTATATTTCACGTCAATAGTTTTAATAATTGTTCTTTCATACATTGCTAGTAGGAAATAGTTTTGTATCAAATGATTAGCACTATTCAGGTCGGAAATTATACAGCGAACACTTATGAATATGTCACTGCCACCAGCTCTTTGAAACGGTTGTGATTCAAAAAGCGTGTAAAAAGTAGACTGGTAAAGCTTGGTGATATTCCTGATGCAGACTGATAGCATTACTCAAGTGAAAATCGAATGATTACTAGATACAATCACAAGAATACTGAGATAGAAACAAAACACAGACCGGGCCTCAAATTGTGATCACCCTTTGTAGAGGCTCATGCGTTAGGCACTGCACATTCAAAGTCCACTCCCTGGCTAACTCTTAAGCAGTTCACTTGATGAGTGATGACCGATGATACGCATAGGGTCAAAAAAATACTGAGAGAAAGGCAGAACAAGAATCTCAGCGATGCAGTGGGTAAAACGTTGACTCCTGGAAAAGTCAACTGATGACTCGAAGCCCTTCTGAGCTTTGCTCGTGCCTTCGCAATCTTATGAAGTATGCCACATCGTAGTCTGCCATCAAAGAGAGTTCAAAAAAGGGTCAAAAATTTGTGAGTAATAACTAATTAGCATTAATGGTTTTAAGAATAGAAAGAAGCTTGAATGTAATAGGAAGTTCCCTAAAAACTTTCTTATAATTCACATTTCGAAACTGATTTTTTAAATCCTCCAATATGTCGTGTCCTGAACCCCTTCAACCACCTACTCAATAAAAAAATCAAAGGCGAGAGTTCTCCTTCAAACTTTGATTCTATGGCAGATGTCTGTCATATTTTGCCATTTCTCATACGATATTTTTTCAAAGAGCAATTGGGATCTCTGCACTGGAGCTCAAATAAAATTGAAGAATGTGGAGTATATCAAACATCAATTATCGTATGCTATCGAAACATGCTATCAAACAAGGGAAAAAACTAGTTCTAAAAAGTGTAGCAGTTGTTGGGATTTTATAGGTTATTATTTGAGATCTCATAGAGAACAACTGTGGAGGCAAAAGCTTAAATAACAAATGTTCTTCAGAAAATAAAAGTGGGTTGTCTATGTCAATATAAAGGATAAAAGGATAAAACTGATAAAAACGAAAACTGTATTCAAAGCGAAGGCTTGTAGGAACAATATGAGGAAATTAACAAGTTGTGAGTGGCAGACCGTGCAAAATGGAAGTATTTCAATAAGAAAGTAGAGCTGCTGGAGGTGGTGGAAAGTCTCCTTAACGCCTACTTGTCTCTAGCTCAATGTTGGTCATATGTTGTTGAACAGGGTTTACACAAATATGAAAGCATGGAAATTTGAAAGTCTAGAAAGAATCATTCTTTCAAAAAATGTTGTTTGTAGGTGAAACGATTGCCTAGAGAAAGCCCACGTTTTAAAAGAAGTGCGCAAACGCCAAAGGGAACGGGAACGAGCCAAGAAACTTGAACACCTTGAAACAAGTAAGTCTTTTCGTGGATTCACACAGAAGTCTCCCAACAATTCTTACTGCTTAGCATTAGCTAGAGGATAATGATTCTGATGTATATTGTCAGAAATATTGCTATCATTTCGTTAAATCAGTAGCTAACCAGAATTTCATTGCGCACCTTTCAGCCACGTTCAGCCAAGAAATTGTTATAATTCGTAGGAAACAAAGCCACCACCAGCAGCACCACTTGTGTTGGAGTTTGTTGGGTTCCACTGATATTTAGAATCTCCTTTCTTACCAGAGGAAAAAAAAAACTTCCCCTCAGAGATAAGTCGGGATCGAAAAGGAGGACCGGGTCAGGCAATTCTTCAGGCAATCAAAAAGCGAGCGATTCGCATTCGTCCAGTATACGCCCAGCTCAGTGGTGAGTTTCTGCAACGCTCAACATCTCATTACCCGCAAATTCCCATGTTCACAATTTTGACAGGTTGAAGTTTTATTAAGAAAGTGATGAGATACGTTGGCAACTGGGCAAATTGAGCGCAAAAATGAAGAATTCTCCAAAATTAATTTAACTCAGACCATAACCAATGATAGTATAGTGCAAGTGAACGAAAGAGTATGCATTTTACCACATCACCAAACTGTCGCTGTTTGTAATGAAACTAGCAAATTATGCTTATGGGATAATTCTAAAGGTAACTCTCAACCGATCTCTTTATCATTCTCTGATTTACTATGCTCTTGTTTACAACAACCATAATCTGCATTCTGCGCATCCTCTGCAGCCCTCTCGTCTATTAAACTGGTACCCTCAAAAAAAAGCTCTGTAGGAGGTGAGTTAAGTTGAAACACTACTTTAGTTCGGATAAGTTCAAGCACAAACTGATATATCGACTGCTAGAGTGAAATCGAATAGCGATAGTAAGGGGAAAAACGTTAATACAAATGATTTGGCGATGAGTGTAAGAAAATTTCTCTTCTTCAAACGACCGTTTTTCATTATTCTTTCTTGTTCGTACTTGTTTTCGCATCTCATTACACTAACACTTTACGGATATCATTTATCGTTCTGTTAGGCAAGCAATACTAGCTTGATTGTGTAGATATAAACTTGGTACTGCTTTACTGTCAATAACGTCTCATGTCCATGAGTTGTCGTTGACGCGCATTACGTGTCCGGCACACCTTATTTTCGATAGCCTAGCGTGTTTTATTACTTAATTCAGTGCAATTCGAAGTGATGATACTGTCAATAGCACAAGCGTCTTTCGATGTTATTCTTAGATGACCAAAAAATTGTTGATAGTTGGATATGCAAAGATAATAATTATCAAAAATCTTAGTCTCCAAAATTATTTCAAGACGTGGCGTTGATGCTTTTCCTTACTTTATAATGTTGTGCATGATGATCAAATTGTTTTAAAGTGAATCATGAACACGTTCAGCAAAAATCGATCCTCTACCGCAGAGAACTCAAACCCACAAGGTATTTCGGCATATTACATTGCTCAACGGAAAAATGCTGGGGTTGTATATCACTGAGATCTTGATAATAGTCACTACATCTGGAGAATATAGTCCTCGCGGGAGAACCTGTGGTTAGACGCAGATCACTCGTTTATGCGCTGCTATTTTTAGGAATCCGCTGAGCGACTAGCCTTCGTTGATTTTACCTCAAACGGTAAGCCAATATCTATGGTAACAATATATTTACTCTCTCTCACTACTGTGCAGATTGAAAACACCTTTATCGTCCAGATCAAAAACGTTTCGAAAACGCAGCCACTGATAAAAAGCGGAAGGGAAGAAGTTCTAGAATAAAGAACTCATTGAGTCTACCAGCCTTGCTGAAGACCATAGTGTATTCTAGATCAGTGATTGTAATCTAACCCTTCTCTGAAATCGATATTAATTTAGAAAGGCTTCTCCCTTATTTCGAATCATTTAACGGCTCAATGTCGTAGACTGTCAGGAGTTCTGCTTTTTCGGAAAAGTGGCTGTATGAACAATAAAATCAGGCTTGTCTTCAAACGGATACGGACCTCTCTAAATATTAAGTCAACAATTGTATAAATTTAGTATACATGTGTAGCTTGATGAAAACACAGGAAAAGCACTGAGATCAACATTAAATAAATTTTATTTGATGTGGTATTGAAAAAAGATATTCATAATGACCCATTCCCAATATCAATTGGCCTATTCAACCAACAATATATCTGGAGAAAAAAGTTTGGGTTATACTGTCATCAACCAGTACATAAAAGTTGAAAAACTTAGCTGTTTTAGCCGGCACGAGGTTAGTAGACGACGTTGTTGCTGTCGTTGTTGATGTTGACTTTAGATTGCAATGCGAGTAACTGGCTGACGTTTCGATTACTAATAGTACTGCTCGTACTACTCGTATTGGCACTGCTATATGAAGTCAGCATTAACAACGACAGCAGCAATGTCGTCTACCAACCTCGCGTCGGCCAAAATAGCTAAGGTTTTCATACTTAGAGAAGTAATTTTGACACCGAGATTAGCAGAAAGTCGATCTTTCGAACTATTGCGTCAAGTATAAAGAAGATATCACCGTTCACTGTGTGAGCAAATACGGGATTGATGCTGAAATTTTCTCACAGTAGGTGAGGTTCAGCTTTCATTCGGAGCTTTAAAAGGTGGAAATGACTCGCACTTTGCTTAGTCAACCACTTTACATATATTTTACTCCCATATTAAAACTGTTTCAAGCAACTATTAATTTCTTCCTTACCTTCCAATCATCAAATCTCTTTGAAGCCTCAAGATTATTCAATCTGGACCGGACGCAGAGTCCTTCATGGGTGAGATTTTTGGGAATTGCGAAGTGCTTAGATTAAGATATAAATCGAGGATGTGAGACTACTTTTTGCGTAATCAAAGTATATTCGTTTATGCAGTTTATTTCTGGATTGTTAGAATTTATCCAAAATTACATTTTATTATGAAGAAGCCTTGCTCAGCTAATGTTCCGCAGTGCTCTTCGGAGTCAGTGCTTCTAGCCACTTGTCCAAAATGTTCGCCCTTGCTGTGGTCTTTGTTTTCGTTGTCGTTTTAGTTGAATCTTCTTCGGTGTTTCACCTTTGGAAAGATGATCCTCACTCAGCGATACCCTCATATACAGCACGGTTGTAAATGACACCAATCACTCGTTTAACATGCTTTGTTTTTCGGCTAACAATCCATCCTATAGTGGTCGGTACTAACACAGAGCGTCATAATATTCGTTGAAACACACTATCCTTTGACCTCAAAACTACAAATCAGTTATATTTTGCGCTATGTTCAATATGAGCAATTAGTACCCTTAGCAATCGCTCTATGTACATATTGTCTGAAGTGTTTTTCGCGCGCAGATGTTCTAAGATTTCTGTGTGATATAAATCTTCTAAAAGGGCATGTGGCGCATTTCAATGGTTCGATCTCGCGGCCAAAGCCATCCATCCATCCTTTCTTGGTCGCTAAATAGGTACCAAACTGCTCTCAGACTTGTTTGGGAGGATAAACAGCATTAACTCTATATATCGGAGCTACCGTGAGTCATTGTAAAGGCCAGATATGCACTCAATAACCTCAAGCGAAGTTGAAAATTGGGGATGAATGCATGGCATATCCTTCAGGGATTGATCAATGCCTAAGGCTTTATTCATTATCTTTGTTGATCTTCTTCAAAGTCAATATTATGTTTCTGTGCTGCGACTCGTAATCTATGGTTTCATCTTGCACCTGAAAATCATCAAGCCTTATTCTTCCGAAACCGGCAAATTGATATCGCACCTGTGTGGAAGAATAGCAGCAACAACTCAATACATCGGTAGGCTACCACGAGTTATTCTAAAAGTCAATTAAGCATTCACTCACCTCATACCTTGCTGAGGTCGGATATATAACGAATCTTCCACGTATTAACCAACGCCGATAGCCTTTTTATCTGTTCGCTAAATTTTCTCAAACTTTTGAACTCTGAAGTTGAGAAATACAACAAGGCGATTTCTGCGTAAAGAAAACAAAGAATGCAGTTTTTGCTTTTACCATAAGGTTTTATTTTTCGTCCAACAGCTATCCTCTCAAGGAAACTTGCTTCTCAAAAATTTTCCTATCACCTTTCCATTGAAATCAATTATAAAAAAAGTCGCCACATTATTTTTATGATTTCTTAATACAACTTGCACTTTTGAAGACCATGCATCCCTGTCACACAAAGATCTTTGACCGATAGTACTAAGGCGATATAGCGTACTCCGAGCAAAAGGATAGGTTATTGGGCATGGATTAGAAAGAAACCGCTTGTTTATCTGAGAAGCTTATGGATTTGAAAAACAAACTCTTCAATCACGTAGCGTTGATCTGGCACACACCTTTTGTGTTCGCCTAACTATATTCAAATATGCGGGCATGGTTGTGCTTCCGTTTATGCCAATGGCAGCCACACCCTGATCCCTAAAGAGCCGCCGATAATAGATTGTGACTGGCGCGAGTACGGAGAGGTTCCCAAAACCTTGAGCATGTTCAGATTGCACAAATCTCAAAACCTGGGATACCAATGTAGCTCTATTTTTCTTCGCTTCTACCTGTGTTCTTCATGGAGAACCAAGTCAGGCACCCAAGAAGGATTGGGAGCGGTGACGTCAGATACGCCAAGCGAAGAATACGTAATTCACTCCGTAGTGTCTACGACACCTAGAAGCACCGTTTCTCGGAGCATGCGAGTAGGAAGGCGGTGACATAGGCCCACTTGTCAAGTTGGTTTTGATTTTAGCATCGATTCTTTCGATCAGCTAGATTTTTAGTTGGTCGCTTACGGTTTACGAGATGTGGAATCAAGACATGCCGAAAAAAACTGAAGCCTGTCTCTGCTGTCTCAAAATTTTACACGGAATCGGACTACCGTCTTCTCTAAGTAAGGTCTATTTCTTTCAGATAGATGAAAAAAAGTTGTTTTCAAAAACGAGATTTCGAGGTAGCTACAGAATGTAATGCATATCAACCTTTGGTCATAGGCAGGTACTGCTTGTCTTTGTATGGACCAGATATGCATTCATTCTCCCTTAACGATGTATGATAAAGTCTAATGTGTAGCGCATCTCTCAAGGATTGATCAACGCCAAGAGCTTTATAATTCATTAAGATAGAAGAAGGTGCTTGTGAAAATTTTAGACGATGGACTGAAAAAGGTAATACGCCGTTTTTTGTTACCATTTTGGTATGTCCGCTTTACAATCTTATGAGACGTTTGATACATGTCAACAGGTCTTTGATTTGAAGTCGAAGGAATCGTACTTCGACCCGATCCAAAACTTGGCGGGTCATTGGCAAAAAGTAGAAAACGATGGCCTTTATTTTGGGGAATAGATAATTGTTTTTGTTTAGAATTCATCAAAAAATTTTCAATTTCTTATAAAGTGCCCCAGAACCTTCTTTCCAACCTAATAACTCTGTCTCCACACTTACGTCAAGTATGCAGTTTGAGCTGGACATTAGTTGATACGAGTAGTATTTGAGTGAAACCTGAATACAAAACGTTGGGGAGCCTGTTAGCACAATAGTGGACTCGAACGCAGGTTCTCTTTGCCTTATATTTTGCCAGCTGAATCGACTTTCTTTCACGAGTGCAGAGTCAAGTTTAATCGAAAACTCTCATGCTGGCCACAAAAAAAGCAACAGCCACCACCTCGTAGTCAGAGAACGTTGCCGCCTCGAGGTGACTTCTCTGAAAACAGAAATTTGTGGGACAGACTCTCTCCTCTAGTCGAGCTTTCAAATAGAAAAATCCGTTCAACAGGTGTGATCTCCCCGTTCACGAACCCGAAGCGCAAAAGGGCAAAACGATCGGCGGTCTGAAGGTATCAGAGAGGCCGCGATGGTGCAGGTACTCACGGGCGCGATCCGGTCACTGCGTTGCGCGGTGGTTTTTGCCTGCTCCCTTTCGGACCTGAGCCGTGCACCACTCCTTGACCGCCCAGGACATGCCGCCCTCCGACAGCACGCCCCTGGCGACGCGACGCTTAACGCGGACGCCCGGTCGCCACACACTACGGCCACCGCGGGACTCCTCCCCTCACTCCATCCACACCAATCTACTGCCTGGAAGCTGGCTCACAGGCACCCGCCACGACGCCCAGTGGCCACGCAAAAATTTTGTCGACACACATGCAGGCACGGTTCTCGGAAACAACATGTCACTGGCACGGAACAACGAGGAATCGTAGAATAGTGAGAGGAAGACAGAGAGCGACAGAGAGAGAGAGAGAGAGAGTTGAAGGATAGTGTGAATGATGACGTTGGTAGCTTTTTTAAAGATTACGGGACTACTATAATATCCAACTCGCTCAAAAAGCATGGTTGCTAAGTTGCTTACGGTTTTATGAGATTAAAATGCAAGTTTTTGGAGCATAAAAACCGTGATACTGATGGTACCAGTGGCCCGATGAGACATTCAGCTCAAATCTTCTAAATATATGCTCAAATTGATACATAGCATAGATTGCTTTTCAACCACGCAATAAAATTTTTAATATAGTTCTTAAGAATGTTTGAAGCCTTTCATCATTATTTGAGCCAACATGTCATGTGGTCTGGTAAGGGCTCTTGTACAGCCCGAGACACGTGTTTCGTCATTACAGACTCATCAGCCGCGCAGAACCCGTCGTCTGTCGAACATGACATAGAGCGTAAAGCGTACGTCGTCGATCACTCTTTATAAGGAGTGTAAGGCTTCCGAGAGAACTGACTATAAAAAGATCGACAGACGACGGGTTCTGCGCGGCTGATGAGTCTGTAATGACGAAACACGTGTCTCGGGCTGTACAAGAGCCCTTACCAGACCACATGACATGTTGGCTCAAATAATAATGAAAGGATCTATCAAAATTTGAGCGTGGTCTTAACAAAGCACTCGAGATAAAGGTATAATGTTTGAAGCCTTAGCGAGCTTGCTACGCCAGAGCCATACACGTATTTCGGACGTCTCAGCCCTTCGTCAGTGGCCCTAGCCCCAAATCACGTCTTGGGACGTGAGCCACTGATGAAGAGGACGAGATCTAAGAAACAAGTGTATGGCTCTGGCGTTACAACCTCGCTGAGGCTCGAACATTCTTAAGAGTTATGTTTAGATTGCTTCACACTTCTCATTTTTCATGTGAACTGTCTACCCTTAAAAGTATTGTATGTTTCTGGATCTTGGGAATACTGTAGTTCGAAAGTAAGTTCTAAGGCAAATAAGTAGGCCACTTTGCGTACGTGTAAAAAACCACCGAAGTGGTAATTTCAAGGTTAACTACAATTCTTCACTAGGAATTGCTAGAGTTCAAAAGCGTAACAGGAATGTTTTGAGAAAGTTAATATTCTTGCTCAAAAATTAAAACCTCTGCTGTAAAAACACTTTGAATGCATCCGATATCCGATAAATTCTAAAAGTCTACGAATGACTCTCATAGAGGAGCGTATTATCATAATGCGTGACATCGCCCTATATCTCAGGCCGATTTTCACTTCACTCGGGTGCACGCCTTAGCATTTGAGACTCCGTGCGGCATTATCAAGTAGAAAACTTATAAAGAACAAAGCAGTGAGTTTCAGAGAGGTTAACCTCATGTAATTGAACTTAGGTGTTGGAATTTTTCCGCTGAGGCTGTAAGACTTAGATGAGTAGAATGAATGTCATTTTGATTTTCTCAGATTCTGAAAAGGTATAACTACTTTAACGTTGGCTAATGTGAGTATATAAATAATGTGTAAAAACAATCTTGTGTCTGGCCAACGAAAGCTAGTGAATAATCGATCAATTTCGAAATTATTAGTTTGACAAAAAAGTGTTTCACTAACCTTTGAAAACGAAAACTTTATTACTGCAGATTAAGAGAAGAAAGTTTTTATTGAAAAATACGGATAGAATCTCAACAGCTTTAGTTCGACTAGAAATCTTTCGTGCGAGCTGAGATAACATCTTAAACTTGAAAATCGTACTGATTTTTGTGCACGCATAATCCTATATCACTCATACAGGCACCATTTTTCACTTAAGAGTTCAGAAGTTTAGGTGAAGTTCAAAAAAGCTGTAGTTTTTATTAGTTGCTTTTATTGTCATACCTCCCCAGCTATCTCAGAGGCACTTGAATGTTTGGAAAAAATTCTGATTATGTTACCCATCGATAGGTGTAGAAATAGTTAGAAGTCGTTCACATGTAGCCGTTTCTAAAGATGGTGTTATTAGACTAATGCTGAATTAACTCTCTTAATAAGGTCCGAGAAAAGTTAATCGGATTTTTAAACACCTCGCCGAGTCACAGGAAGACCACTTGACTCAGGAATATATCAGTAATCGTTACAGTAACCAATGCGAACGGTGCGGTAGGCTATTAATGATATATTACCCAGTTCGGAACCCGGACAAACGTAGTCGTAACCTAAAAGCAGTGGACTGATTAGTCCGTGTCGTAAAAAATATGCCGTCTTTAGTGATGAAGGTGCCGTAATTAATGCGATAAATCTGTAGAGACTTCTGAAGTACGACATTTTGTTAGTCATGAGCTAGACGCTTTTTACATAACTGATGTCAGTGACAAACAAAGTACATGGCGCTAAACTGCATTAGATGTTGCTCCGCTGTGTTCGTGTCTCATAAAAAGATATTATCAAGCTATCATTTTCATATATAACATATTTGAATCTATCATTTAGATATATAACATATTTAAAGCGGTAGGCAGCTATCATTTTTCTCACATCTATCAGGTCACTTATCTGACAAGCGAACTCCAGTCGAATAACTTAGATTATAAAAGTATGAGGATTTATTGACTAGGGCGACTATGGAGCAAGTGTGCGGCATAACAGCACCACATGACGATATGTTCGTCGCCGTTCGCAGTGATCTGTGCATGAGAAACTTAGGTAAAAACATTTGCCATCACTCACAAGAACGATGGTCGTATTGGTAGCACGTAGTTTTTTTTTTGAAAAAGGCTCTCAAAATTATCTGCGCATTTGCAGACTTTACTTAGCTGCTGGTATGAATCATTGCAATCGTTTAGCAGGAATTTTTCATGAATGCACTAGTTGCATGCAAATCTTACCAACAGTAATGATAGCGGTGGTGGTGAAGAGCACAGCGGCTGGAAACGTTCAACTGTCCTTGCCGATGGAGTGATTGATGAACTGCGTTTCAACACATGTGCATAATGAGAGTTCTTAAAGAGAAGTAGCGTATTTTCGATATAGGTATCTACCGTTTGCTCAACATTCTGATACGTTTCTGATCGATGACAGATAATTCTGAAGGCAAATAAAATGAGAGAGGAAAGTGGTTATAGAAGTTAGTGAGGAACAACAACTAGTCATGAAAAGTCACTGCCAATATACAATGGTGAATAGAACTTTTGAAAAAAAGTGAAAATTTGGTGATGATAGAGACCATTGAATTCTTTTTATTTAAGACAAATGTTACCCACTCCATTATTTATTACTCGACAAATTCCATGCAAACGGAAATATTCGTCTTCTTTGCTTATTTACAATTCTCTTTCATGTTGTCCGAGTTGCTAGTTCCGTTTTGTCAGTTAGGAGAGTGCGCCGATAAAGAATTTGCAACAGGCTTCGGATATTTTACACCTCCTTATGCACTTTGTTGCACTATTTATAAATTTTCGGAGCAGGAAGCACAGTGCTTAGAGATGTTGGGCCAAAAATTCTTAGTTATTCGTAAAGCTCCCTCCGATCAATGAGAGCTGGCGGTTAATAATCGTGGTGATAAACTGAAGAATCACCATAAAACTGTCTCAGCGTCCTAGCATGAAATATCTCAAACAGCATTCGACGACATTTTATAAGATAAACTCACTAAATGGCATCCGAATCATCTAGAGAATTTTGCGTATGAAGGCTGCGAGAATTGCGATGGAATAGATATTATTGAATAGCTTCGACGACTATCCATACGTAACGTTAGCAAACTAATAAATATGTAAAATGCTTCCTAACTGACCGTTTGCGTACTTAACTTTGCAGCTGACTGAAAAGTGCTGCTCATATACATAGATGACATGTCATGTTTTTTTTTTTCATCACCAATAATATGAAATCTAAGTGTCAAAAGTGCTCATTGTGTGCTAAATTGGTGAATCTTTCCCGAGATTGTGGATTATATGTAGAGTCATTCGTGCAAAGACTTACTCGTCCTGAAATAACTCGGGAGGTATTAATACTTTTTCCAATCGATTGGCTGTTTTGCAATCGCCGTCCTAAGAGGTGGTAGCGATCGCATGTGGTGACGGCTATATTTGAAGCTCTCTTATGTTCCCCCTTCAAAATATTAGTTATGGTCCTGGTTTTATCTGAAGGCCAAGACACCTGTGCTAAGATTTCTGAGTTTGGGCTGTTATAAGTTTGCGTGAATTAAATTTAAGTTTGCTTAAATACTACTCGAATTTTTCCACAGTGACGGCAACTTTCTTATGACAACGTCATTGCTTTTGATTTTTTTTTTGAAATGGAAAAGGTGTACGATAATTGCTGAAAGTTTTTCTTTTGAGAAATCCGTGGTTGGATGTATTTTGCAATCTCCTCACGTCCTGGCACCTTCATTCATGTTTATATTGACCGCGAAAAGTGAGGAAAGAACCCACGCCTACCCATATCCTGTACAGGAATGAACGATTGCATGCGAATCATGTGTCTTTTGGCTTGATCGTTCCCGATCAGTCCTCTCTTGATTATCACAATTTCTATCAATCTCAACCGAGAAATTTACACTCCTGCGTATTTGGAGGACTTCCTCATCTCCATGTATGCAGCTTGCATCAACCTATTTATGTTATTAGTACTGTATTGGTTTGCTCTTCATATAATGCTCAATTGCTCAAGTTTGAGATTCAATCAGTCAATCTCTTTGCACGTAAAACGTCCATAAGACTCATGTAGCAGCTACAGGGGCAAACACAGAACAACAGAGAGCAACAGCGCACAAAGGTTTGATAAACTGCTCATTTGATTACAGTGTGTGACTAATCATTGAAGCAGGTGGAGATCATTGATGTCCATAATAACATCATCAACCTCTTTCACTTCTGAATCTAGATAAACAAAAATGAGGCCATCTCAAAGTACTAAATCCGTTCGACACTGAAGGACTGTATACTGACTGAATCAGTTTCCACGAACTTCATACTGATGAAGTTCATAATTTGTTTTACAAATTTATTTTACCGAAATAAGAATTGGATTAAACCATTAATTGCAAGTTTTGCACAAAACTTACACCTACATTATAGACACTATCGTAATTGTAGAAACCGTGTTATATTGAAGCGAATCTCTCTTGAATAGAAAGAAAGCGCTTGTCTTTGATGACCGCTGACTGATATGTTCTACCAGAAGTAGTATTAGGATTGAAAGAAGAACTTGGTCCAAGCAACGAGGTAGCCTATGATAAAAGCATAAGGTTACATGCTGCTAAAACTGTTAGAGATCCGGAGATTTGGAATCATTTAGAAATCTGGACCAGTAATCAGTATTTCCTATTATACTATAATATGGTTTTCCTTATCGGCTGACAAAGACCGCCGAAACATCTAAATTTGGCAAATTCCCGATAACTAGAAATTGATGTAGCTTTCCTGCTACATATAATCTTGTAATTTTGACGTGTTTGTTCATTAAGAAATTGGCAAAAAATCTACAACGTTGATTTTATTGAGCATTGAAATCGCCCTTATGTTCATTTCAAGATCGGATGGTTTTTCAATAGCCTGAAAAGTTTAAGCACCAGCCACTATGTAGGCAATGCAGGTTGCCACAAGGCCAATATGAAGAAAACTAGCACGAAATCTTTGGATGGAGGCCAAAAAAAGCATTCGCAATTTCTATTGAAGTTGTGCCAGAAATTCCACTGACCGACTTCTTCTAGAAGTTCAAGTTGAGTTTTTCGTTCTCATTCATTGCAGGCTTCATTAGATACACATGTTCTGCAAAATACTTTCTTGACATCAGAGATCTAAATTGTAAATGAACAACGCAACGGAAAAAAACTCAATCAGATTTCAACTTAACTTTTAACTTTAATTTAATTTTATCTTAGCGGACACATAAATCGTTACTTAATCCTACCGCACTATTACGGTTTTTTCAAGCATCAAGCGTTCAAAGTCACTGGAAATCATTGTAAGCATTTATGGTGTTAAACACAGACATGCCAACAATGCTAACCGGGATCGAGGACGCTTGACAGTCTTAGCACAAGAACCACATTATTCTCTCTCCCTCTCTCTCTCTCTTTGATTGGCTTTATGATATCAATAAAATCACGATTCGTAAATTCTCTCAAAAGATAGAGCTGCAAAGTGGATTTAGCTGCTCGAAATAGACGAATAGCCGTGTGCAAATTTATCAAATGAAAAAAGCCGGGTTTCACGACGGTAGTACAGGAGTCGATACAAAAAGTGAAACTTGCGTAACATTTGCTAAAATTTTTATTCTCCACAGAGGCAGAAAGTACGCAGAGGAATGGAAGGGTAGAGGTCTATGGCCCAATGAATAGTGACGAAGGCTTTTGGGAGCAAGATGATGATTCGATCGGCTCCCCAACACTTCTCCATAATTGGTCAACAAGCGGTCTATGGGCGCCATAGCACGGGCTCCTCCCGAACTGTAAGGAGATTTGCTTGACCAGGCATTTTACGTCATTCATCAAGACGATGAGACCCTTAACAGCAGTTCCAACAAGACGCGAAATAAGACTCTTTGAGATAAGACGCGAAATAGTTAAAGACATCAGTTGAGGAAGAATGCGAGGAATCAAATGGAAGAGGCGATAGGATTCGCAGAGTAAAAATGTGATGACGAGTCGTGTGAAAAAATTACCCTTGATCAGCTCTTTTTGCGCACCTGTCTACACCCAGCAAGGAGGTGTTGATTCTCCAAATATGCGGAACCACGTAGGAGTGAATAATGCAAATATCAGTGCTCCACAGAATGGCTAAATAGTTGTGGGTGCACTTGTATAGATTGCCAGTGCGCAATAAGTACGTTTGAAAATTGGCGCAGGTAGTTTAAGTTGGCTGCTAAAATTGTCCAAGTGTTTCGAAAATTGCTATGCTCTTCCAAATATCCGCAATTTTCTCAAACTTCTACTCAAGCAAAATAGTTTCGTCCCAGAGAAAGGTTTGTTCAAGAGTAACGGTATTAATACCTTTCGATCGGCTACTTCAAGACCAAGCCCAAAAAAACAATGCAATCTTGTATCATATTTTGAGCCTTTCTTGAGGTCTGTCATGGCACTCATGAAGTGCTAGACCCGTGTTTTGACCTTTCAGCCTGATCAGTAGCATCTGCTCGAAGAACTGACAGAACGAAAAGACACCGCGCTACTGATGAGACTGGAAGAACGAAAAACGGGCCTAACATTTTATAAGTGCCATAACAGACCTATGAAAGGCTCCAAATATGCTACTAAAGTAGCAGGAGTGTTCAAAAATCACAAAAAGATACACTTTGTTGATTGATTACGTTTGACTAAAAGGATCCAGAGATGGTCAGAAGCTTGTGCTGTTTTGCCCATGTTAGTAAAGCACTTATATCTCTCTGACCTCCAATCAGCATAAATTAGTGGAAAAGTTAGCCTCAAAATGCTTTCATGAAAAAGTGCTATACTTTGGGTTCAACTGCTGCTGTTCTAGAATATCCGCCTTCTATGTCGATCTCTTGGTCGAGTCGTTTCTGTGTGGAATCCTGAAAAAGCTAATGAAGTGGTGGAAGTCTGGTGGTACCAGATGAGTAGTAGGCCAGTATAGAGTCAAACCAGTACTCTGCTCGTAATGAGCGGCATCATTGCCACTACAATAAATGCCCTTGCTAAATAAAAGCCTTTGATTAAAAAATGAACAGGCTAAATCTTAACCTACATTATCATTTTACTTTATATTATGACATTTATCTTTTCCTTTTGTCAGTTGAATTACGCGTTCATTGGTATAACTAGGAGAAGTTGATAAGGATTATAAAATAACTGAGTCATTAAAGAAGTTACTATCTATACATCGACTATATTGAGACCTCGGTTGAAAATTCCATATAGTCTCATAGAATATTTTGGGCCTTTCAAGAGATCTGGCATGGCATCTCGATGTTTATATGTAAACCATAAGATCGATAAGCAATCTTACTACAACGCAACAAAAGATCATTTCACTTGACGTAGAGTGATACCTTTTTGGCTCCGACTACTAATAGTAGCAGATGTGAGCCATAGGGCATGTGGTATTGATGAGACGTGCGAGACAGCCGAAAAGTACATATATCACTGCGATGTCATATCAGATCTCTGGAAATGCTTAAAAGATTCTATCAGACTAAAAAAAATTATTTTCAAAGTTGGGAATCTTGTGGATGGGAGGAATAAATCGTGCGGATGGAGATGTATGCTATAAATGATTTTCATTCTTAAACATCCCGTTATCGCCAAATAAATTGGTCTATAATAAATAAATAGAAAATCAAATAATCTCACAGCGAAACGTCGATCATAACCGAGGCTCCAAAAAATATTCAATTGCAATCACTAGTCAACTGAGTGTCAAATCCGTTGCAAGATCAGTGAAGGACAAATCCCTGCTAGAACAGTAGTGATTGGGGTAGGAGTCTAAGTATATAGCGATAAACTTCGTATAGTTGGCGAACAGATCTTCGGAGAGCCCGAAAAAAAGAAAACGTTCTAAGCGTTTTGCATCACTGGCTCAAAGCGACAATATGGCCAAGATTCTCAGCCAACGGGTAGTTTTCTTGTGAATTACACGATTCTCTGGGGAGACTGACAGTTCAAGTATCAAAAGAAGTAATAGCTGGATGTATGTGTCACGTTGACGCTAGCTTATGTAGCGAAGGCAGTCAGGAAGAAAAAATCCTCTTTCAATAAAAAGAGAAAAGTGCATCTTGCCCAGACATTCATAAACCTGCAGAAAGAAAAATTAATGCTGAGTCTCATGACATCACAAAGTGCAACTCACTAGTTATTAGATGAGAGAGAATTCCAAAAACTGTTTACTTTTGTAAGAGATAATTGCGATTTCACCAGCCTACATGCCTCATCCAATTTTCATACATTTTAGATTTTAGAAAATAGCCAGAAAAACTGGACGTTTCTCCGGCAGAAGAGCTGTGCTATAGCGGCTGAGGCTGGCTCAATGTGGAAATGGAGTATGAATTAGGACATACTATATGAATACAATCACGGTCAAGGCACTATCATGTATAATAGATTGTTTGATTTCTCATACGATAGGTAGCCACTCAAGTTGCTAACTAGTTAGCAATTCATAAACGAGCAGAAAAAGGGAATCGGTGGACAAAATACCGGATCAACAGATAGAGTTGTTGTGATTATACTACCATGTAGTAAACTATAGAGACTTCAATGTTGTTCAGGTCAGTCAAAAATTAGACATCTTAACTATACTGGTTAAGTGAACTCCGCTAGGAGGCTTTATCAGTCACGCTAAGGGATTCGCAGATAATTAGATCTCCTTTTCAATCTAACCAAAGCTATTACAGCGTTTCTTAGTTTTAAAATGTCTTCAAACCGATAAAACCATCAAACTAAAAACTGAGTAACGCAGTTCGCATTATAATCAAGTTGTTCAAAGCATTCACCACTTTGCTCATCACAAGTCTTCCAGTCAATAGTATAGATCAGTGATACAGAGTCTTAGATGGTTAAGGAACGTCATGGTGCACGTCAGAAAAAAAATTGGTTTGAGGTGTGGTGCGATGTCACGCGTAATCACGATAAATTCCCGCTAATGCTAGTTTTTGGACCATTAAAACCTATCCAAATTCATTAAGATTTTTATGGACTGTTGTTTTACGTCCCTGTACAATGACAGTGAAGCGGTCATGAATTAGCTGACCTACCAGAATGTTCGGTGGTGTTTCAATAACTGCTATCAACGTCTACACACGGAACATATTTTATAGCTGTGTTTATTTTTTTGGAAATAAAAGCTAAGCCGAACGGCCTCGTGCTAAACTTGTCGTTTGGGGACTTTTTGTCAAAAAAATGTCCGAGGAGCTATTGTATCTGACCATTAATAGGTATTTACCACTTAACTTTGAAGATACTTCTTGAACTATTTCTCTGCACGTGCTGGCGGGTATGTGAGATATCTTATTCACAAGTGCTCGCTTTTATGTGAAAGATGAGAGGAAGTAATGAAGCAGCACGTTTTTGTTAGTTGGATTTTGGCATCGTTTGGTATTGTAGACATTTTTAAGTAGATTAATATGTGCGTTTGAAAACGAAAGTCAGTGCCTTTCAAACTGGCGACATGCCGTGTGGTTGTGATGCTCGTCGCGGTGCGCTTGGAGTCGAACTCTACCCCCTAACTTTCTCCGCAAGTCAACAACAACGTTGTAGCCACGCTATACTTAAGATTGCAAGGAGACTCGCTCAACTAGTATTCTACGGAGTTCAAGAAGAAGACGAATAAACAAACTAAATGCCAGAAGTACTGGAGTCTGCACAGTGAAAAAAAAAAACTGTGAAGACGGATCAATGAAGTAAAGAAAAGTAAATATGTCGTAAACCTGACAGCATCTTGTTCATGTTCTGTCTCACCCCAATTTTGACGCCAAATATTATCTAAAGCAATACTCCGGTTCAGATAGAGGTACCACTGACATATGTTTCTCTGCGCATTCACTGACCATCGAGATATTAGACTGGTTGCAGACTCTCACTTACATATTGGCAGTTTTAATCAGTAGTATTTCTAAGAATTTAAAAGCACTGTCTCTTCACGTCTTTTTCTCCACATTCTACAGATCTCCCTCCGAAAAGAAATTTCACGTCAGATCTCACTCTGCCATAGATTTTTGAGTTCACGTCTATCTGCTTATCCATGCATGCGCAGGTGTTCCGCTTGTCTGCAAATACTGTTCTAGGAAAGAGTGCTCTTCATAAAGCAGGCTTAACTTGCGCTTAGGGAGAAACTGATAAACTACCAACATGAATACGAGCTTCGTGATTAGAACCAGTTAGGATATTAGTATGTATAAAAAATGAAAGTAAATGGACTTTAACCTCATAGCGCTGATAGCATACGACACGGTAGAGCAGAGTAGATGAAGTATAAAGTCTATCAAAGTCTTTATACTACATAAACTGCGTAAATCTAGAAGAATTAATTCGACCACTAGCGCTTGCTTCCATCTGAATTCCACTCAAAGTGATATTGCCGGCCAAGGGAGTTAGTTACGGGGACATCGAGTTAGCTGAAACGACATGACTCCCTTTACCTGACCACTCAAATGATATTTGAGAAGAAGTTCTCCTTGGAACACACTGAAGCTGGTGTCTTCCTCAACACAGATGCGATCATCAACATCGATCATTCGGAAAACTTTCTGCATAAACTGAATGTGTGGTAAAAGAAAATGTGATGCCGAATCTGGCGATCTTTATAGCTTCCAAACCGGCGTCTAGTTACGATAGAGACAAAATCGATGGATTATAGGTGGATTTAGAAAAGTTACGTAAAAAGACTATATCTTCTTCGAGATCACTGTTCTCCAATTCAAAGGTGAGATTTAGCTAAGAAGAACGCCTTGTCAACAATATCAATTTTAAGGATAAAATGTGACGAGTACAGTGAGAGGCTGTGTTTATCATAACGATCAAAAATATACAGGGTAATTCACAGTTCCAGAAACCTGGCTCTTAACGTCGACGGTGAAACTGTTCCAAGAGAAAGTGCCAATAACCACGTCATAATGATCGGTTCTGCCTGACAGAAGTTGCTATTGATCCGAAACACTACACTTCATATTATGATGGTCCGCTTCGCGAAATAATCATATTTACACAAAAAGGAGAGGAAGTTGTAAATTTACAAAACAAAATAAAAATTATCATGAAGTGGAATTTATCCAGATCATTTACGACTTTTAGGAAGACAACGTAATCTACAGCATCGATGGAGAATTGTAGAAACTTATTAGATAAAATTGCCTTAGTGCAAAAGGCTGGGAATTCGAAAGCCAATACGGGATTTCTGTCTGGAAAAAACGATCAGGACAGTAAGCATCCGCGGAATGGCACATCGCCAGCTCCTCAACTTGCCTTACAACGCACTTCCAATTCGTCATCAACTCAGAGCTTGATTTTCACACATCACCCGTTAGTAAGCAAAATTCTCATTGATGAAAAAGCAAGCGTTCAGTGCGGAAACACTTTGCAGACCCAAGATCGCTCCAGCGCAGTTGTCTGAGAGTTTTGGAAGAAATCACATCTGACCAGCTTTTCGACGTGTCAGTGAGGATAACAGACCCGCCAAGTTGACAAGTGAAGATTAGAGCGAAAGGCGCTAATGGAAGTAAATAAAATTCCAAGATATTTTATGTCAGTATTTTGAAAATGACGGCATGAACTCAAAATTGGATCACTATTTCTCACAACATGGTTTGAAAGCAATGCACATCAGGTGTAGCGCGTATAACACAATCATCGTTCAACCTTTGGCACTCTTGCGATAACTTTAGTTTTGGTTTTGTTGCTGGTAACACCCTCAATGTCACACCCGTCACTCTTGGAGTTTCTCCGTAGTCCAGTCTTTTTCCATTGTTAATGCCCTTCTATAAATTAGTCTTTACCACTTCAAATTTGAAATTAGATACAAAATTCTAAGAGAGTTGTTGCGCTTCTGTTATCGTGTGTATGCTCCGTATTCTTCTATGGACTCTTCCATATGTTTGGTGTATACACAGCTCTCATGTGTGAAGAAAAATCACTGCACCACTATGCAATTATACTGGTGTCAAAATTCACTGGAGATGTATGTGTTATGTACGACACATAACAGTGATTATTTCGTGATTTTGATTTCCTCATTCCAGACAGTACGTTAAGGTTATCACGAATGAAATTTATCAATGAGTTACTTGTCAAACATGATGCTGCTCATTGCATATGATATCAGATCATGAAAGTAAAAGGATTTCTGCGCTCCTCCATCAGCCACAGTCTCTTCAACAGTAGTGGTCTCTCGCCAAAAATGAGAAAATAGGTGAGAATAAATATGATACCCTCCTAGAAATCTCGGCTGACACGCTAGATTTTGATAATTGACGGACTGACCATAAGAAGTGTAGGAAAACAGTTCCATGTGCTGAGATAAGACACGGAGAGAAAATGAAACATGTAGGTGTCATACTGGCCACTATTCGCTACATAAAAATGACACCTGTAGCAATCACTCTACCGAGACTGCTAAGTAGTCCTGATAATGTCGAGTAAGCAAGATTTCTTGACAGTGATCAACGGTGACTCTAGTATCTTTTCTTTGCTCACTTTTTAGCATTAACTCGAATATATATACTGAGAGCTTTTGATTATGCGACTTAAGCATACAGTGAGCGTTAATTATCCAAATCCAAAAAAAGCTCTAGTGCCATTTCTGGTGACCCATGCATACCAGCTGTAGTAACATGAGTACTTTTCCGTTAGACGGCACGTGATCAGAAACCGACTTCTGGGAATTTCCCAAAAATGTTAGTTGTCATTCAAAAGCTCGAATCTCTAGCTAGCGCCGTACATGCCCAATTTTGCGAGAAACTTTTTCTGAAACGCTTCAATGAGAGAAAAACATTTGTGTTTCACACACTTTTTTTTGAGCAAGGCAGACCTCTTTCTTTGGACTGTTAGTAATCATTCGATAGCGCAAAATTCAAATATTCCAACGCTGTGCTTGTTTTTTTAAGATTGATTCGCATAAGCAAGCAGCTGTACCTTGGCCAACTCAAGCGCTGCGGGCTGGGCAACAGAGAAGGGGGACGGCGCGATCACCAATAGATGGTGCCCAAGTGAAGAGCGCTATTTGTTACCTGATTAGGAATAGTTTCTTCGCTTCGAAAGAAATCTCTAGATCGAACGTCTGACTCTTATGCCAAAAAACTCCTCTACACGTTCATGCGCTTTTCGTGCTTGCAGCGAAGTAATAGTTGAATTGCGAGGCCGATGTGAAACGTAATTTTATTTTGAATCTTACAGTGTTATAATTTTTTGAACGGCCTCGTACGTATCTAGCCAGAGATATAATTTTTTCAATGATTGCTAACACTCCTGTCAAAATTTCTTGTCAAGCGAAAGGGATCGGATTTTCACGCCGTGCTGTCGGAAAAGAACCTAAACAGGACTAGAGAAGTTCAGTGCAGTGTAAATATTATTTCTAGGATAGATGTATCTACTAAGAGTAGAATTTCATTAACACGATTACACGTGAAAGCAGAGGGGGATCTAGATTTTATTTCGTGAAGTGTTTATTTAGAAACTCTACGAGAAATCCAAGGAACAAGTGAACGTTTTTGACAAATCCTTCTTCAACATCCTAAACAATAAACATTATAACATTTGCAACAAGTTGATTTAAACTGAACTTTGATCGTTTATAGATTTCTGTCTGTAGCATCAATTCTATGCTCCACAGCGTTCATGATTTTTTTTTACAATGGTTTCAAGTGCTTTCAAACCCTGAGTAGTTCTACTTGTTCCTACACAAATATCACTGCTCATATGCGAATAAAAATAAATTTGCGCCACTTGTTTTTTGGAACCACTCGTCCATAGTCTTTACGATTAATCCCTGACTCTCGCATTGGCCACTCATATCTAAAAATCTCTTAGCAAACAATCAACCCAATCAACTTAACAATCTGCATTCTCAAAACTAAGCGCATCTTATCAAGATTTTCTAGCTTTTGGTTGTTACGGTCGTCGGCAAGCACAACATCGATATGGTTATCTCAGCGCACTACATGAATCTCGATTATTATTTCCTAAGCTGTTATTCCAATTTTCAGGTCCCAACGAGATAAAGGATACAGTAATGCAACCCTTTGCTTTTATTTTTCGAGTGCGAAAAATATGACTTTTTGATCGATAGAAACCAACTGACTGTTAATTTCATCAGATCTATCCATATCATCCATAGTTACATTCGTTTCCGATGGTCCATTTGAGTAATAGGAGTATTCGTAATTGCCTTCATCTGTTTCTTTTTCACTAGTTAAACCTCCTAAAGAATGTAGAAAACTCGTCAGAGAAAAACCAAAAATTATAAGACAGTCCTTTTGTTTGACTAAATTGAAGCTGCTCTTTATGATTAATATGTTTTACACTAGCCAAATAGACAGAGCAACCGTTTAGACGACAACAAACGACAGAACTTCGAGGCATTTTTATTTACAGCTAGATGGGAGTCATGAATGGTCGTTTACTGGCGCAATGTACCAACTCAAAATGACGATCTGAAGTTAAAACCTGTCCAGATCAATCCATTGTTCAGGTTGTCGAAATTCTCAACTGGGCGCAATATGGCAGAGGGCAGTCGATGCAGACATTCGATGGAGTCAACAACTCTAATACCGCCCACGTAAAGTATTGGCGGTGCTAGAAGAAATTTGATAAGTAACTTTGTAGAAACCAATGCGGACATCATACATACGTTCGACTTCAGTCTCGGAACGAGGCATGCTGTACCACGAAACACTGCCAGAAACTGCAGTACTAAGAGGTGAAGCTTTAGCGATCACATCGACTGAAATGGAGGGCTCAAATTCGAAGGAAACGCTAAACGAAGAATTAAAAACGTACACTCGATTTCCGCGTTGGTCTCGCTGGGTGGGAGGGAATATTCCGAATAGACGTAGTCTGAAACTGCCGTTTCCAGTTCAGTGCTCGCCACTACAATACGAGAATTATGCTTTTATCACGCATTGAAAACGAGATATTCATAGTTAGCGAATAAAATCGACGTACATGCTGTGAGAGTTTCAGCTTCTTCTCCCACCGTCTCTTTAGCAGTTTCGATGCATTTTACAGTTTCCGTTAAAGGTTTAATGTCGTCTTCCATTATCTCTTGAGCAGTCTCGGCACTTTTTGTAGATGCTGTGAAGCGTTCAACTTCTTCCAACAACGCCTGAGCAGTTTCGACACTTTTTGCAAATGCCGTTAGAAGTTCAACTTTTTCTTTCGGAATCTCTTGATCAATTTCTAGGATTCCCGCAGTTTCCATTGAAGATTCAACTTCTTTTTTCAGCACCTTCTGATCAGCTTCTGCGCTTTCAGCGGTTGCCCTTGGAGGTTCGGCTTCTTCCTCCAACATCGCTTGAGCAGATTCGATGCTTGTTGCAGTCACCGTATAAGGTTCAGCTCCTCCTTTCAATAGTGCCTCGGCAGTTTCGACACTTTCCCTGCTTTCTCCTTCTAAATTACTGAATACAATTCTCGTAGTATTTAAGGAAAAAAAGATCAGACATTTCTATCTCATATCCAGCGCAATATGCCAAAATTGTCCAACGAATGACTTAAAGTAACTTCGAAAAGATGCTACCATGAGAGCCCAACAGCTTAGAATATCCATGTATTGATTAAGTGAGGCATTCAGAATTTCATTCTTTGAAAAAGCTTTGTCTTGTGAAGAAGTAATTGATGAGCATTCAAGAACCTCGGGTCAGCAGAGTAGCTGATCATTTGCATGAACATAAGAAAAAAAAATTGTCGTTGTTGAAAATAAGCATTCAATTGTTCTGCAGAATCTTTCCGAAATTTATTCTTTCTTACTATCTTTGAAAATTTAAAACTCATGTTGATAGTCACAGCTGAAACAGGAATATCTAAATTTCTTTTCTGAATTCATTTCTCAGGCGAATTTCGCTTATAATTAGGGCTCGGACCACGGTTTATTGCAAGGTGCCTAGTTGAGGCGAAGTGTGGCCATGCACCACTTAGGGCGCAGATTTTTTTGGGAACACGAAGCTCTTGCTTCTAGTGTCTTGCTCCGAAATTCTACTTTATACTTATATGTAACCACACTCTAAAAAATATAAGCAGTCTTTAACGTGCCGCGTTGGTTTAAGGCGACGCGATAGCTGTTTAGGAGGGACGCTCTCAAATGACCATATTTATCTCATAACTCATAATTCTTATCATCACTTGAGAGAGTTCTAAAACTAGTAAAAAATCGATTATTGTAAAGAGACTTCAATAGGGATATTGGCAATTGGCAGTAGAAATAATGGCGATGCCCAGATGAGGCATAAAATAATCGTTTGTCAAAAGATATTTTTTTGTTCCGCGATGCAATCAAGCATTGTAAATCTTCCTCATAATTGCTTGCATGTATTGCTGAGAGAAAATGTTATAAATTCTAGAGTGCTAATAAACGCAAAATCCGTGCAACTGTGAAGCAAGCTGTAGAACGTGATGGCGGAGGTCTATGAAGCGGTCTTTTGGATTCAGATAATTTTGCTCAAGATTCCTGCCAAATGGTTTGCCGCTTCATCGTGGTTGGAAATAATCCGGGATCTCGCTGTGCGAAATACAGTCGGAGGCTCAACCCACCAGCAGGCTACTTAAGATGAGAAGAAATCCGACGTTTCCACTCGGAAAGCCCATCTAGGAGAAAACCGTGCCAGGAATGACCTCCGCTTTAATAGCTACTATACGCAAGGTGACAATCTTCGTCTGAAGCAAAAGGACCGGAGAATTCTCCGTGTGGTGGTGAAAGCCTCGGCTAGGCTTACTTCCGGACTTCAGAGAACAAAACATCTAAACCAGCATATTTTTGTGTGCTGGAGTCTCCAAGTAACCAGCTGAGCTCATTATTTTATAAGCTTTAGGCAAAATGAGAGCACTTTGTTCTCAAACTCGCTGGCCAATTGATAGCACGTCGCCTTGCAGCATTTCGTTGCCAAACCGTTGCCGAAAAAGGGTTATATTCGAACACTCCGGTGAAAGCCTTCTCAGGCAGGATATGCTTAATCGAAAAATTTCTAGTTTTAATGCTTACGGTCAATCAGTTTCTTCGCCTCAAGGCCATAATCATAAGTCGATAGTACGTCCAAAGCAGTTTCAACGTCCAATTCTAGCGAGTCGCCTAAAGAACTATTCATCAAAATAGTCCAACTGGGTAGGAATTTGCTCAAGGAAGTAGGTGAAAGTGGTGAAGTACTGACAATTCCAGACTTCTGAATCCTCTAAATCATTTCTTTGATCACAGGTGAATTCTGAACAAGTCGACGCCGTCGTACCTTCGCTGTCTAAATTGACTTGAAATAATTAACAGCTATCAGATAAAAAACTGTCCTAAGTACAACATTCTTTTTTGTGTAGGATTAGTGGATTCTTGTTTGATCACTACATTCTCGCATACACTCATGTTCATGTGTATCAATCGTTGTGACCGCACGAAACATTTAGGTCAGAGATGGTCTGCAAGACATGCATGGTTGTTAGTCTGATCTCGCAGTAGAATCAAGCTTTCCACCTCTGCAGATGCAAAGGTACGGACTTGTTTGACAAATCTCTTTTTGATACATCATTATTACAGTAATTATGGAATCCGATGACTCCTGATCACTATTATCTACGTCATAAGGACAGGAAATTTTGGCTGTATTGATAATGATGTAAAGAGGCATGTGCGGAAGAAAATTTGGATAAAGTTTGTTGCAGGACGTATTTACATTTAGACTCCTCAATTCTAATTTTAAACTTGACGTATAATGCAGCGTTAGCAAATTGTCAGTGATAGAAAGATCCTAGAACACTCACCGCTAAGATAACGGTCATCGCTATCGCTAGGATCCATTAGGAGACAATTGTTTCTCACTAGACCTGAAGAACAATTAAACCTCACTAGAACTACTTTCAGAAACATAAACTAAGCACAAAACACTATCAACATCATTTGATAGCTAAGGATAAGGAAATAAGCCAGCTTCATTTCTTAATTTTTCTTAGCCTTGATACAGTCCATAATCTTGTGAGTGTGTGAATCATTTCTTCTGATAATTCTCACAGTACGCATCAATAACAAAGCATTGAAAACTTATAAGAGATTCTCCACGGAATGGTTGCAAGTTGGTAAAACGATAGGATCAAAGGTTATTTGACATTGTAAAGGTGACATGCCAGGAGAGTAAAAAGGACTAATTATCTTTTTTTTTAGTCTATCGTCTAAAATTTCCACAAACACCATCTTCTAGCTGTAATGAAGGATAAAGCTTTCGGCGTTTAGCAAGTCCTGAGAGTTGCGCTACGCATTAGACTCTATCACGCATCGTTAGGGTGACTGAATGCATATCTGGTTTATACAAAGAAAGCAGTGCCTGCCATTGACCAAAGGTTGATATACATTGCAGTCTGTAGCTACCTCGAAATCTTGTTTTCAAAATTAATCGTTTCTCCATCTATCTAGAAGAAATGGACCTTATTAAAAGAAGACGATAGTCAAATTTTGTGTAAAACTTTGGGACAGCAGAGGCAGGCTTCAGTTTTTTCCTCGTCATGTCTTGATGACGCTGCGGTTAATTTGCCCGATTTTAATCTACATCTCTTCAACTGTAAGCGACCAACTCGAGATTTCAGCTGAACAAATGAATGGATGCTCAAATTAAACCAAATTGACAAGTGCGCTTACGCCACCAAATCTGCTACTGTCTCACGTTCCGAGAAACAGTGCATCTGCGTGTCACAGACTATGTGGAAGAAAGTTACGTATTCTTCTTTTGACGTATCTGACGGATCGCACCCTTTTCTTCTGGGATGCCTGACTTGGTTCTCCATAGAGAACACACACAGAAGTGAAGAAAAATAGAGGAACAGATTGGTACCTAAGATCTCAAAGATTTAGGTAGCCTGAAAATGTCCTGAGGCTTTAGCAACCTCTCCGTACTCGCGCCAGTCACGATCTGATATCGGCGGCTCTTCCGGGATCAGTGTATAATTGCCATCAGCATAAACGGGACCACAACCATGCCCATATGCATGACTATATCTAGGCGTGCGCAGAAAGTGTGTGCCAGGTCGGCGCTAGGGGATGGGGGAGTTTATATTTCAAATCTACATGCATCCCAGGTAAACAGTTGCTTTCAATCCATGCTCAATAATCCAACCGTTGGCTCAACACGCTATGTCGCCTCGCCACTAAATAATCAAATATCTCTCTGTGACAAATGTGGATGATCTTCAAAAGTGCATGCTGATTTAAGGAATAAGCTCATATGAAGGTGGCATAAGTGAAAAAGATCTCTTCAGTTTTGTACCATTTGAAAACATTACGTCAAATTTGCGAAGTTATCAATTACCTTTAGACTGAGTAGAAGTGAGATCAATCGCGTTATGGAAGTTTCTCTTCGAGCTCAACGTTCTTTCACGTATTTTGATAATTTTGCAGCTTCACAAAACTTCATGTCTTGGTCTTATAGTTGGCGAAGCCTCGCTGGGCTTTGCGAAATGCTCTTGCCAGCTTCTGCAGCTTCTGCCATAACTGCTGCTCTTCTCTCTTTAAGGTCTTCTTTTATCGCTTCTCTGCATCGTTTTCGCAAGTTCGGACGTAAGGTTTCGGTTGCCTGCGGCTCGTGCGATTCCAACGTTGACGTATCAGCTCGAGTGTCTGCGGAGACAAGCGTCTCTCTTCGTGACCTTAGGACTTTCGGCTTTTTTAGCGCCAACGTGAAGATGTTCAACGAGTCGATCGTATTCTTCGTCGATGTTGTCGACAACGGTATCTTCCCAAGAGCCGACTAATGATTTTGAATACATCCCAGTTTATGGTAGTTCTGGGACTTCGTTGTTTGTATTTAGCGGCTTTCTCTCCTCTCCTCGAAAATCGGAACGTTTACGCGAAGGAGGCGATGGTCTGATCCGTGTAGAACTTGGGAACAACAGCGACGTCGGTCAGGCAAAACCTTCGATTTACTATGATGTGATCTATTTCGTTATGGTACTCTCCATTGGGAGACTCCCACGTCCATCGCTGAGAGAGAGGCTTATGGAATTGCGAGTTACCATGGATGGTTTGGGTCGTCATGATAAACTCGGATATCCTCTCACCCTGTTCATTCCATTCTAGTCCGTGGGTCCCTATGTGACGTTCTTCAGACGTTCTTCTAGGTCCAATTTTTGCGTTAAAATCTCCGACAATGACCTTGAAGAATGTATGATCTTCTCTGAAGAATTTTTCGAGGTCCATATAGAACGCTTCGACTTCGTCTTCGTCATAGCTTGATGTTTGGTGCGTAAGCAACGAAGTTGGTCAAAGCCGGCATAGAACCACATCGTTTCAACCGTAATCGTCCGATGCGGGTTGTTAGTTGTTCGAACGAATCAATGTTCACGGTCAAATTCGATTTGACGAGGACGCCAACGCCACCGACACCTCGTGCGATCGCATATTCCAAGGAACAGTTCTTCTCCGGTGTCATAGACAGCGTGAAAAGGATGGCGCCTTCTCGTCTCAGCCAGGCCAATGACGTCGTACCTTATTTTTCTTGCTGAATCAACAGATCTTCTACAGCGGATTGTGAGCAAGGGTTCTTGCATTGTAGGTACAGATCGTCATTTTAGTCCGTTTCGATCTTTGCAGCCTAGTTCGGCCCTGAGATTTTAGTAGCCTCTCCGTACTCGTCCTACCTGCGCTGCAGTACCAGGGGCTCTTTCGGGGTCAGGGAATGAGGCCCATATTTGTTACTGTTTTTGGCATTTTGATACCCAACGTGTAGCTTGCCAGGCTCTAAACGTGGGGGCTGGGTACTCACGAGTAGCTTGCCAGTCTCTCTCGGAGGAGCGGGAGGAGCTTATTTGTTGGAGGCGACTCCTAACCGCCTCCCATGTACTTCCCAGCCGCTTGATTGCAGGCTTTTGGCCGACTTGAACTCGTAGAAATAGAGTTTTGTCAAGTCGTGCACTGCAGAAGCAGGGAGCTCGTCCCCTGAATCCACCTGCGTCTCTGGGAAGCACACGGTCGCTTTTGGTTCGCGTTTTATTCCCCTATCCACCACCTGGGGACGCGCCACGTGCCCTCGCGACTAACCGGGCGGGATCCCTCAAAGAGGGAGGTCCGTGGGAGGCTTTCGAGTCTAGATTGACCATATAAATAGTGTGGTATATATTTTTATAATTCATTTAAATGGAAAGGTCGTAGAAAAATTTTTGAGAAGCTGAAATTACATGGTAAAGGGCAGAAATGCATTTTTTGTTTTTCTTTGCAAAGAAATCGCCTTCTTTCATCTTCCTTGATTATAAAGTTCAAAAGTTCAAGAAAATTTAGCAAATGAGATGAAATGCTATCGGCGTTGATTACTCCTTGGAGGATGCGTCATGTATTCGAGCTCGTCAAGGTTTGAGGTGACTGAATGCATAATTGGCCTTTAGAACAACTCTCGGTAACCTACCGATGTACCAAGTTATCAAACTGCCGGCATAGCAGTATGATTCTTAGGCACAGGGTCAAGCCATAGATTGCGAGTCGCAGCATAGAGGCATACACTTTATCTTGTCTTTGAAGAAGATTGGTAAGGACAAAGAACTCGACATTGATAAATCCTGTGGGATATGCCATGTGTTCATCTCAATTTCTAACTTTGCACAAGGTGACTGTATAGCGTATCTGGCCTTTACAAGGCTCGCGGTAGCCTCCGCTATATCGAATTAGTGCTGTTTATTTTCTTAATGAAGTCTGGGACCAGTCCGGTACCACTTTACCGAACGCGGAAGGATGGATGGCTTAGTGAGCCATGGGCGTGAGATCGAACCATCGATCTTGTAAGCGACGCAGAACACCTATAACCACTGCATCACATGCGCTCCTAGAAGATTGATGTTAAACAGAAATTCTAGAATATTTACGCGCATAAAACACTTTAGAAAATCTGGATAGAATGATTGTATGTGGTACTGATTGCCTATCGATGATACTCAGTTGAACACCGCTCAAAATATAACTGATTGGCAATTTTCGAGGACAAGGGAAAGTGTGTTTCCAAAAACATAATGACGCTCTGTGTTGGCGGGTAATGATACCGACCACTACAGGATGGATTGCCTGCTGAAAACAAAGTATGATCAACGAGTGATTGGTGTCATTTACAACCATGCTGTATATCAGGGCCTCGCCGAGTGAGGTTCATCATTCCAAGGTGAAACACCGAAGAAGATTCACCTGGAATGACAACGAAGACAAAGAACTCAGCAAGGACGAACCAACTTTGGATAAACGACCCAAATCATTGACTCTGCAGAACACCGAAAGAACACTAGCCGAATAAAGCTTCTTCATCATAAAATGTATTTTGGATAAATTCCAAGAATCCAGAAATAAACTGCGTAGACGAATAAACTATGATTACTCATAACCTAGTCTCACATCTTCGGCTTATTTCCTGATCTAAGCACTTTGCACTTCACAACAAATCTCACCCCTGCAAGACTCCTTGAGTCTGGTCCAAAATAATTAATCAGAAGGCTTCGAAGAGAAGATTTGATGATTGGAAGATAAGGAGCAAAATGGTATGTGTTTGAAACCAATGACAAACCATTTTACTATGCGAGTAAGATTTATGCAAAGTGTTTGACTAAGTAATGTGCGAGTCAATTCTACCTTTTTAAGCTCCAAGTACATGTTGAAACATCACCTACTGTGAGAAAATTTCGGCATCACTTCCGTATCTGCTCACCAAGAGAACTGAGATATCTTCTTTATACTTGACGCAATAGCTTTAAAGATCGACTTTCTATTAACTTCGGTGTCAAAGTTAATTCTTAAAGTATGAAAAAACTTGGCTATTTTAGCGGACGAGAGGTTGGTAGACGACGTTGTTGTTGCCGCTGTTGATGTTGACTCTATATTGCATTACGAGTACGAGTAGCACGAGCAATACTAGTAGTTTTCGAAACGTCAGCCAACTACTCGTACTACGATTTTAAGTCAATATCAACAACGACAACAACAATGTCTGTTGTACCAACCTCACACTGGCTAAAACAGCTAAGTTTTTCACACTTCTTTATACTGTCGAACGAAAGTATATCACTGCCTCTTGAGTTTCACGAATCTGCGATACATTTAGTTGTTTTCATCCAATGGTAATATCATGAAAACTTGATCATTCCTGCATAAGGTAAACTAGGCCACAATACAGCAAAGGCCAAAAACTGGTGATTGAGCAGCGATGTCCGAGTGGTTAAGGAGATTGACTAGAAATCAATTGGGCTCTGCCCGCGTAGGTTCGAATCCTGCTCGCTGCGAAAGTTTTGATTACGCTCCGGTGTGTTGACTCGCCGACGTCGAGACTAAACACCGATGTCAGAGTGGAGAATCACACCATTCGCTCATACTTTTTTCTTAAGACTATGTTCAAAGTTCGTTATGCCTATTAATTACTTTTGAACTACGATGTCAGAGTGGTTAACACGTTGACAACGGCGGTGAAGTCCTGCGCGGCATGCGGCACCATCACGCGGCGAGCTCGGTGGCTACGATGACGTTGTGGTAGTTTTCTAAAGGAGTGTGGATTTTTATCGTCATTAAAGGGAAATTCGTCGCCAGTGAATGGTAAAATATGATAGAAGAGAGATCGGTAAAGTCATCTGTAACAGGAGCAATGGCTACGCTTTCTCCTAAAATCTCGAATGTCGAGGGAAAAGAAAGATACTGATTAACACGAACTCTGCTTGCGAAACGTTAGCCTTTCTCGTTAGCACAAAGTAAAATAAGCGTCATTTCACAAAACAGACCTAGTGGGAGAATAGGCATTTCTCAAGCTATCGAATGACTACAAAAACAGTTATATAACAGCTGGAAATATGTTCCCTTTCACAATAACGTGTTTTTCTCGTTGAAACATAGATGATTTCTCTATACATGGGCATTCTCTTAGCTATGAAACTTTTCATGAAAGTCTTTTCTACTATAATTCGACACTAAATCACGATAACCCCTCAGTACCTCAGAAAACCAAACTAATTCCCAAATTTCCATTGCAAGGCGTAATAATAGAGACCAACGCCAGATCGCTGTCAAAGTGTTGAAAACACTGATTTGAATTCAGTTGGGTTCAGCACACATATGCTTGAATCGTGCTCGCTGTGAAGCTCTTGATTACACTCCAGTGTTGTCGGCCTGTGAAATCCACTTCGTGCAGCGATGTCCGAGTGGTTAAGGAGATTGACTCGAAATCAATTGGGCTCTGCCCGCGTAGGTTCGAATCCTGCTCGCTGCGAAACTTTTGGTTACACGCCAGTATAATCAGTCAGCGACATTGAACTTGTGTGCCGATGTCTGTGTGCTTTAACGGATTGGGCACGGCAGCCGCAGCGACGAGTACATCGTGATGCCGTCCATCAGAAGTGAGGGTGCTGGTTCGATCTCCTGCTACGACACTGCACTGAAATTTTCTTCATGGTATCTTCTTGTTTTCAATGAAATGCGCTCAAATCACCGACATACCTCATCTCACGTAGTAACACCGCAAACAAGTGATCAATTGAATAACTTATTTACTACCAATTATTCAATAACGTGCGTCTCATAACAACACGTCTTCTGAGTGACTGCGCTGCGTGCAACGTGAGAAATCAAAGTAGTACATAGTTCACTGCCAAACACACCATACTCTGGAAAAACAAAGTACTTTTCTGTTAGACGGCGACCATAAAATATTCAAAAGTTTAACTTTCTATAAACCTCGGCATAATTGATTGAAATATGAAAATCGAGAAAACTTATCTTGATTAGCTGACGCGAGGTTGGTAAATTAGTCGTACTAATTTGGCTAACGTTTCGGCGACCCTCATTCTTCAGTGCCTGGGCGTATGTAGTATTA
>JAHQIW010004101.1:0-42067 GCA_019055375.1 Parelaphostrongylus tenuis | reverse complement strand
CTTCTTCAGAGCTGGGCGTAAAGTGTGAAAAAACATGTACTTCCATGCTCTGAAGAAGGCGGTGTCGCCGAAACGTCAGCCAGCAGTCCGTACAGCGATCTATCAACAGCGATCAACAACGACAACAACAACGTTGTCTACCAACCTCGTGCCAGCTGAGAAGCTAAGTTTCCATATTTGAATTCATAATTGATTTTGATGCCGATGTTAATAGAAAGTCGATCTCTCGAATTATTGTTATTCTATATCAGCTTGCACATTTTGGCCAGATACTCAATCTGTTTTTGAGAAAAAATGAGCAACAGAAGGCGCAGTCTGATCATAGACATCTGGAAAAGTATAGAAAGATAAAGTTTCAAATGTTTAACGACAAGTTGGCACTCGACAAAGTAGTGAGGAGTTGACTTCTAACTAATTACAGACTTCACTTACTCGACAGTTGGCGCGCGATTATTGACGCAATGAGCACTTGTCTGTTATATGGTAACAAATCGACTTTCGACCCTTTTCGCTGAACGAAGATTTTTATTGCACTATCACTGATCATTCGAAAGCTCAGATTTTTGGCTACTGCTCTAGGTGGCCTGTTTTTGGAAGAGTCTTTTTGCAGCGCTATAACAGAAGGAAAACTTTTGTGTTCCACGCAAGCATACTTCTCGCGAGACAGAATTCCTTACTGAAGTTATAAGTAACCATTCAATAGCGTAAGTTTCGACCTTTTCAATGCTGTGCTTATTCTCCGAAAGACCATTTCACTAGAAATTAGCAGGGGAAATAAGATAGTCGTTTCACATATTCGGCTCTCTTGTTTACCGGCTAATCTGCAGTCGGGGTTTCTGGTGGCCGTAGACTTGATGCGGCGTCCCGCTATCGGTTGGTCGAAGGTGTTGGAGAGGCTGATAAGTGAAGTACGCTTTTTGTTATCCAACTGACAATTTTTTCTCCTTCGGATGAAAACTTCGGATAAAACGAGTGACTCTGATACTAGAAGATTCCCACTACGCGGTTATGTGCTTTGCTTCCAGCAAGTTAATAGTGAAAGGGAATGGCTGATGTAAAGCATAACTTTTTGGATTTTTCATCGCTATGAAAAGGTATTTTCAAAAAGGGAACATGTAGCTTACTAGCCAGAGATTCAAGCTTTCGAGTAATCACTATCACTCTTATGGAAAGTTCTTGTGCAACGAGTAGGGTCGTATCTTCATCTGTCTCCATATAACAGACAAGAATATGCAATGATTATAATATCCTCAGATTTGCTAGAAGCCTGATGACTAATCAATCAGATGATATTTCTAAAATGTAAATCCGCTAATCACTATGCCTCTATTAAGCTATTAGCCAAAGAGCTCTACATGCATAGAGTCCTCTCTTTGTATCAATTATCACACGTGAACATGCTTAAGCCCCACAATGAGGCGAAAATGCTTTTGGTGTGGCTGAAATTCAATCATTGCGCTATATGTATCTCAGAAAAAAATCTTAAGTGAAAAAGAGTGTCCTGGTGTAACGGCAAAAAGAATGCAAGGAGCGCAATTACACTAACTTCAACGTTCATTTGACAGATGACGACATTGTTATCAACAAATAAATTATCCACAGCTATCACGGTATGATATCATACTCTGGTCCTTCAATGTCCATAATGATGTAGTCAATGAAGTTTCGTTTCACCATTCTTAGGATAAATGTTAACACATCGACATGCTGTACCATCATTTTTCCATAGTGCCCTGAATTAGAGATTATTGTAAAATAACACTATTAATTCTTCAAACAACCCTCAGCCATTGAATCATCGATACCTTTGGTCAGCGAAATAATGTAAACTTTCACGCAATGACTGAAGAATTAATCGTAGTTGAGCGTTTAAGTATTCTGGTTGAAACTGTTAATTGTAAAGTAAAAAGTTTATCGATGTTTTTTTTCACAGAAATTGAAAAGTTCTGAGAGGGATTTGTAGAAATGATGACGCTTATATCGTTCAAGATGCACACAAAATTTCACCAATTTACTTGACACAGACTTACGAATTCATAGCAAGAATGTCTTTGAGAGAAATCATAAGATTTTCTGATTAAGACATGACTCGTCTCTAAAAAGAGAGGCAGAATCAACCGACCTTATGGATTTGGTAGACTATCGGGAAACTCTAAAATGACAATGAGTTTGTCGTAAATATTTCCATACACTTCAACCCTTTGACTTCCACAGACCAAACCTGCGTGTCTAGCTGGCAAGGGTGGGCTGTCTGCCCACCTCCTCTGCCACTAATACTCCCATGTGAGAACGGCTTCACCTCTTTTGCAAGTGTAACCCCCAGCGTGGGAACCACTGTCTGTCTCACTCCCCTCTGGCGTCCTACGGAAATAGGGCCGCTGGTTCGATTTCCTGCCGCAGCACTTCACTGTAGGTTTTTATGTTAGTTGCTGCTTTTAATCAGCAAAAAAATATTTCACAGCTATTTATTGTATTTGTGTCCCACTGAATGTGTAATCGTATTATTTCAATTGTATTAATGTTCCTATTTTCCTATGTTATGTCATATTGTAAATATATTATGTTGCCATAAGTGGCAGATTGTTCGAAACTTATTGTTATAAGTTACAAATTGCTAAATAAACGGTGATGAATAATAGTCATAAAATGATTGCTTGTGTTGTGGTGTAATTATATGAGATATGGAATGATATGGTGCGTCAGACTCGAGCATATCGGAACGAAAACAGAGAGTAACACCAAAAAACTGCAGTGAAGTGTTGTGGTAGGGAACCAAACCAGCATCCTACTTTTCCGATGAACACTAGAAAAGAGTGAGACAGACAGTGATTCCACGCTGGGGGTTACAATCGCAGAGGAGGAGGTGGAGCGGTTCTCACGTTGGGGTGAGAGTGACAGAGGAGGTGGGGCAGACAGTCCCCACCTTGACACCTAGACACGCAGATTTCGGTCTGTGGAAATCAAAGGGAATATCATAATATCATTTTACTGCTCTGTAAGCACAAGCGATAGAGAAAGTTTTATAAAAGTACAAAGTTATAAAAGTACGAGGTCTATGTGGTAAAACTACCGTAAGAAAAGCACCAATAACATCATTGAACAATCTCCCGCACACAACAAGAAACAATCGACAATTTCACTCTTCTCCGATTTCATTCATACACTTGCACGTCCACTTTCCTCGTGCTCAAGAGGGGCCAACTTTGTTAGAAAACCAAGAAAAACTGCCTGCTTCATCGAGGCGAATATCGGTCTCCTCAAAACCGTTTCGCGAACCAATAGCAATTGGGAAGAAAGTTCCTAGTTTTTGAAAAAGTTTGGCATTGGGAACAATGACGGGATCAGCTCCAAAGAATTCTGTGCCCTGAAATGCTGGGAATTAGCAATCGCAAGAACCTTTTATGCAGTATTATCGCTTATGAAATGATAAACTGAGTAGAATACTCTGATAGTCAGAAATTCAAGAGGTTGTACTCCGTTTTCCGGTGTCTTTTCTGTCCATATCAAAAATTCAGCAAACGAGTATAGCTTTTTACAAATCTGTAGCACGCACGTGCTTTCCACGATTGTCTATAATCAAACACGGAGACATATACGTGGAGGACAAGGAACAGAAACATCCGCTCTGATGTTGGGCATAATTCAAACACTGCTCATTATCTTGAACATATTTTCAAACCATCCAAATCAGTGCTGGAGTTAGTGCTATGTTAATACTTTTCTACACGAATAAAGAAAGGTTTTTTTTACCGATGGCAGCACTTTTTTGAGTTTTTCCTCCGCCACCACTTCCGCACCAATTCCGAGTGATATGACGACGCTGGGTGCAGTTGCCTGTTTGAAAATTCATCTCAAAATGACAAGAAATAAAATGAAGCGGTAATCTGAGAAGGGATAATCAAACTTCGAAACTTAGAAGGACTAAAATATCAAGCTCTTACAGCACTGTTCAGTATCAAAAATTTGTTCTCTCCAGTGTTCCGAAATGTAAATACTCTTATTTTCGAGGCATTGGTGGTCAGCGTGCATTGTGTAGTAATTGTGGCGAAGTTGTCCCAAACCTTAACACAAAGATGATCTTTGTCCTAATATTTAGACTGTCAGAGACTGGCTGCTTCATAATTTCATAGCCGACATGCGCAACATATTCCTGCTAAATAGCACATTATGGAAATTTGAAAAAACTATTGGCTGCAAAAAAAAATGCGCCAAAGTGACCATTGCAGCTTGGTTGTAGAGAAAGATGCGCAAAAGTGCTAGTGAAAACTTTGAAGCTTTGCACGTGGACGAAATGTTTGAAGTAAAATTTCCCACCTTGTCTGGTCTATTCCTTATTTTGTCCAATTGCGTCAAAGTGCATCGCCTCCAATCCATGAAAGCCGCTGTTACTGCGGAATCTGATGCTCCATCTTCAGAGAATGTGCGCATTATATCAACGATATATACCAATGACACAATCACCATAACGAGTATAATGCAGTTAGCATCAGGCAACCTCATCTGAGTATCTTTTTATTTGTGAGGAAGCCTTAATTTAATGAAAGCCGAATGAATGTCGACAGAGCGGCGGTACTACTAATCGATTCTTACGTATCATCTATAAAAATGCTTAGGTTTACGAGTGAGTGGAGCGGACAGCAGCTTGTCAATGTTAAGCAAGCTCATTGCATTGAATCAGCGATCAGGATATGAAGAGAAGAGCAAAATTCCTCATTGTCATCAATGAAGCCTTCGTTATTATATAATACCTGTTCAAATTCGCAAACACGAGGGTTCTCCAACATAGGAATTTTGAGCCGACCAATTGCGAGTCTACATGGCATGTTCTCAGGTGGCAGATTGCTTAATTAAATGTGCACCAAAAGGAGATCAAATGATTTTTGAGGCGGGAGGCGGGGACTCAAAGATTATCCTCTTTGTTCCTGTCGCTTCAATTTGAATATGTCTTTCTGTGTATTCCAGTTGGTCATAAACGTGTAATCAAGTGATTGGAAACACACCGGGAAGCGAATAGCAATCACTCCAGCAAATAAGCCTCTCTCTGTTCACTTTGGAAAATATTGGCACGTCACTCATGAGTATCCGGCTCCTACGTTTCGAGCTCAGCAAATTATTTTTGACCATCGAGAAGATAAACACAATAAAATAATTGGGTTTGTATCTGCTGACGCGAATGTGTCGTCCAATACAGCAACGACAAGCAAGATGAGTATGGGGAAAATGTAAGAATCTCAAGCCTATTCTACGGTGTCTATAATGCACCTTTAGTTTCTAGCGACTCTTCTATAAAGCGTTTAGTAATGCAAGCAAGAAGGTTAAATTGTGATGTCACGGACTAGCTAGGACCAGAAAACGAGAACGATTTTCACGCTGTCAAAGACATCGGAAAAGAACTGTTTCTCGAATTATGCAACAGCAAGGAAGGCAGCGGTGTTGGCATTCTCCTCAACAAAAGATTGATCACGAGAACTCTCACTCCTCGAAACAAGTGAGAAAGCGTATCGAACGTTCACGCTTGAAGTGATTTGGATCGATAACAACTTTAATCATCTTCGTTGTTCACGTACTAACATCAAGCCATGTCGAAGACGAGGGCACATTTTTTTCATGAATTTGGAATGTTGCCACAGATGACGATTATTCATTCTTCAAACTCATCAATGTGTTTGACTGTAGATCCTACCTAGAACAGCGTTTGAAGAACGCCACATTGGAATCGATCGGTCAAAATGTTGCCAGTATAATGGAAGGATGTTTGAGCATATAATGATACTCAAATTCCCGCCTTTCAATCGACTAAATTTGGAACTCTCGTTAGGGATTTTCGGTACATTTCCGCACACTTTTACTGCGCCTTTGATGAAGTGTGATATTGCATATCAGTGGTATACGTGCGCTTTGACATGCTACTGTCAGTAAAAGGCGTGTGCTACTGATGGAGGCGAAGCCTTCGAAACCTAAGTATTTCACTGATATGCATATCAAATCTGAAAAAAGGCTCAATGAAAGTTTATGGAAAAATTAATGCTGAAACAATTCATGTCTCATATTCATTCTACTCATGCTCATATACATTCTGTCATAGTTTCAGAAGCGTAACTTTTAAACGGTGGACGAGGGTGATTCCCAATAAAAGGCAAAACACTCTATTGAAAGTAGTTATGTTGGAATTTCTATAATAGATCACTTTGAAAAACTAATGACGGTTCGTTCATTACTAAAAACCGCCGTCTGATGTTAAAACTAATTCTGAAATAAATGTGGTTGTGTTACATGATATTTTGATGCGCATTTCCCGCTCTATGTTCAGTTGCTAGTAACGCTTTACTTGCTGTTTACTTTATATCTATTTTAGACCCCGAAAAGTATGTTGTTTAAAGCAGCAAAGACAATTCGCAATGTCAACAAAGGATTTGCCCCAGCTAACGAACGTACAGTGCAGTGGTGACTCAAAAAGTTTAACGTGTAGGCAGTGTGGAAACAAGAAGTTTAATGTACAGTGCAAATATAAGATATAAGACGCATCCATTAGGGCAAAAATTAGTCAACCCATATCCGCACACCTTCTAAAAAATGAGCAAACATACACATAGATTAATTATATGGACATTACTTGATGAAATGAGTCGTAAATGATTTGTTAAAAAGCTGCTAAATCAGAATTCGAATATGTCGTATGAAAACGGCCCTCACGTTGGGACAGATTGTATTGATTTGATATGGCACTATAACAGCATACAGTAACTCTGTGGGACAAACAAAATTCCAATGAAGCCATGTCCACACCATTTCGCTTAAAATATCTCATTAATCCACTTTCCTCTAATATCAGTTGTCAACACTACTATGAAATGGGCATTCAATTGTTGCATCTTGAATGCCGTTAGCCAATAGTATATATGAAGAAGTGTCTGCTAAAGACTTCATTAACGCCACCATCTGCGACTTGTAACGAGGGCGGACTACCTTGGCTAGATTACTGGTTATGGTGTATAGGTAAATAATGGGTGAATAGGTCTACTTTTTTCTTCACGGCAGCAATTGAGAGTTGAAAAGTTGCATTTAGACAATGACTTCAGACCTGTTTGTGCTTCATAGACTATTCTCGGTGACAGTTAATTGGATAACTTCGCCATCTTTAGAGTGTGGCGAAAAGAAGGGAGAGCAAAGGCTGCAATGGCGCAGTACGCAACACCCGCTATAGGGTAATCTTGCTTGAAGTCACCTCAAAATTCAAGTTTTATTACAGCAATTCTTATGGTTTTGATCCAAATCGTGCCATGCTAAAAAGGTTCAAGCGGCAATTCAAGGCTAACGAAATGATGAATACAACATTTCCGAACTCGACCCATTAACATTTGTAGCCAGGGTGGTGGTGAGAGAAGAAAATCGAAATTAGTAGCACTTATAACGTATTTTTGAACAGTGCATCAGTTTCAGTTCGTTGCTAAATTTTCTCATTATTTCCAAATCCTTTATGGCGGTTTCAGAACGCGAATGTTCCTACTAATGTGTCTAAGTGCTCTAGTTCTGCAACACAATGGGTTCTGAAACGTATCGTCAGGAAGGAAACTCAGTGGGACATCGCTTGATGAAATAACGTCATGCGGTGGTGTATTCCCTTCCATACAATCGTGACAAACTTTATCGATTTACCAGTCTAGTTAACTCTGTATATCAAAACAGATGTATGCAATTTATATACAGTTACTTGGCATATAATTGAGATGTGGTTTTTCTCCTAAGTTATATGCAGGAAGAAAATGAGAAAACAATTGTCTTCACAATGTTCAGTCGCTTTCCGACTCAGTGCTTATGGTTCGGTAAGAAAAAAGACTGTTTCTTGAGCTTTCGGACAGTGACTTGTAACGAAAAAATCAATCCTGCATTCAGGTTTAGCCGGCTGAACTTTAAGACGTTCACATTAGAAAGCTCACGTAAGTGTGAACCAATTCCACGACTGAGTACGTTCCCGTGTTTCACTACTCGTCAAAAACTAGAAAACTCCAGTTTGAAGTGTGATGCCTTTCATTTCGTGTGACTAGAAGAAGTCTACAAAACACCTCAATCATGCGCATAGGGGTATGGAAGTTCTCTGATGCCAGCATAGATTACTCGATAATTTCTGGATCATAGATAAAGTGTGAATATTGAAACTTCTAGAATGCATAATCGAAATTTTCCCGAAAATGTTACGTCGCTTTTAACAAACAATTGGTTGGGCACTTTTTTGCTATTGTAACAGGCATTTTTAAAAAGAATTTTTTGCCGCGAGCGCTTGAATATGAGAAAGCTCAGAAGGAACTTATTTTTAGAAAGGCTTTTTTGTTAAATCTTCTCACTTGTTTTGACACTAGAGCAATAAGTAAATTTATTTCTATACATAGGCTATCGGTGGTCATTCGATAGCCCGAATCTCGACAATTCTGATGCTTCTAGAACTACATTACAAGTTCTAGAACAGCTTATCCAAACGCTCTATGTGGAGCGCTGTTAAACAAAAACAAAATCATGTTCTGCAAGCGATGTAGTTAGCCTGCACTCAAATTACATAGTAGGTTTATTGGCAATGTGGAGCAAGAAAAAATCTTTTGTAAATGTAGGAGGATAGAACAAAGTCTCCTTTATAATTTTTAGTGCAAAAAATCTACAAAATATCCAAGAGAGGGAAAAAAATTTTGAGCTAAATGGCGCTGTGCGCAGCGATTTTGAACCACCGCTTCGAGAATGCGCGTCATTCAAGAGGCGCGCTATCTTGTTTACCTATTTAGGAATTTTTTCTTTTCCGGTGAAGTTGTGCAGGTTTTTGTGATAATATTTGCAGAGAAGACTTTGCTTAATTGTTCATAGGTATGAAATGGTTTTTGTTTCCATCTTTGCCAAATAAATCCGCCGTAAAACTCAAGCGACGAGCTAAATACTTCGAGTGCGAAAGCACGATTCTCTTTTGCTCTAACTGCACCTTATAGTAGACCTTCAAAAATCAGTGACTATCAGTAAGCCATGTAGACTATAAATTTTGATGTTTAATTCTCTAGTGCCAAAATTTATGAGAAGACCTGATGCAACCCAGTAACAACAAGAATAAATTCCTGTTTCTTGCGCAATGAGCATTGTCGCGCTTATATTTCGCAGAGCAAAGCTCTCTCCTTAGATTACTAGCAATAATTTAATAGCGTAAATCCTCAAAAATTTATCTTGGTTTTTTGATTTAGGAGCTGTAGCTGGCTAGAACAGACTTTTGTTTCACACACGCGTTTCTAGTAGAAAGCACGCTTAGCTGTCCTAAAAATCTGCGCCTTTTCGTTCTGAATAGTGTCTTATAAAGTCGAGTAACTAGTCGATAGCGTATATTTCGGCTATTCCAGAACTGTGTTTGTTTTCTAGAAAAATCGTTTATTACAATGTATCGCGGAACATAAGAATAAGTTTCGAACAAGATGCTCACTGCCCGTAGGCTACACTGTGAGTGGTTGTGGATCGACACGCGATCGTTTGACTGCGCAGGCGCTATTCACGAGTGCAGTGCAATTTTTGTTATTGAATCTAGGATGTTTTTTGTTTTCAAAAATTTCATACACAAAAAATATGACTGTGATGCCGTTCAACAATTCACTGCGAGTTCATATGTTTTTCGTGCAAGGCTAAGGTGTTTCATGTTTAGCCTGTTAGCGAGTTTTTCAGAGGAAAATAATATTAAATAAGCTCAAGAAATACTAAAGCACAAGCATTTGAAACTTTCAAAACAAATAACCTAGGAAGGCTCCACGATAATTGGAAAAAACTTGTAAATAGGAATCGAAATTTTGTGAGAAAAACGCGGACGCATGTGGAACACAACTCTACTTTCCCTGTTGAGCTTCGCAAAAAAAATCTTTTTGAAAACCTAGTATGTTCGAAATATGCGTAAATTGCGCATCCGAACGGTCACTAGTAGTCAAAGGATAGCGCTTTGCTGCGAAGAAAAAAAACGCCCGATACGTCGTCCTCATGATATAACATATGAGCTGCGGTTATGAGTATGATTGGTCTGATGAGAAATAGTGTTGTTTACATTTTCATTAGTATTCATCTATTATATTCTCTCGGAGCGATCGTAGCGCGGTCTCACACATGCGTTATAACACATAGATAACATATCACATATAGACACGATCATAGATTTGAATCATCGCTCAATCTATACAATTGGCATCACTCTGACAGCATTCATCGAGGTCATCAAGGTGAACAAACATATCATATAAGGCTTAGAAAAATGGAAAGCCGACTCTATACATTGGTGAGACTACGTCAAATAGCCGTAAAAGCTAGATACACAATCAATCAATTTAAACAATACATATCGAAGTTGAATTCCTGGCATTACTTACGTACTGATTGATATTGAATAATTATCCCAAAGGTCCCATATTCGTTAAAAGCTTCAGTTGAGTGTTCGCACTATATGATATATGGAACACAGAACTTTTGTTTTTTAGTGACAAAATTGTGATTTGTTAAAAATAAGAAAATAATGCGTAGTAAATTAAAAATGAGTTGAACGACTAATTGAAAATTGTCTCTGTGAACACTAATTATGTTTCTCCTGGAGATCAACTAGTAATTCATGGAACATCGTAGCACTCGATGTATGGACTTCCTTTTTATGGGAAAACAGTATTGGGCGAAAATGTATTTCGATAAAAGAAGTTTGGAGAGATGAGAGAGAGAGAGAGGAACAGGCAGAGTAAAAAAACAAGGAAAAAAGCTTTTCAACGAAGTAATATGTGGCTTACCACTCTGGCAATGGAATAAAAAACGAATAAGCGGAATAAAAAGCCTTACGTGAAGATTATTGAAAGTATATCTGATAGCACTCTGCAAAATAAGTGAAAGATTATAAAGATTTATCAAGAAACGAACAAATTTTTAAATGGCTAAACACATCCGGCGAAAGCGGCAAGAAGCTCGGAGCGATGATAAGGAGGCGAAAAATGAGAGCACGAGTGCCGCCGCTTGCGGATACGCACTTTAGCCCTTTCGGACCACAGTAGAAATCTCACGTGCATTGCAATTCGCAACCTATGCCCGATTTAAATAGTTTTTTCCAATCTAAAAAAGCGGATTTCTCGTAATTTTTTGGTGCTTTACGATTTTGTCGATGCGTAGTACGCTTTTTGTGTAAAGATGATTCATATGTGTGGTTAAAAAGCTCCCTCTCACTACGGCATTATAGTATTATTGGCATCCTGTCAATTGTAATAAGTTGTATCGAGGTTATTATGAGATAAATCTCTTGATTTTAATTCATATATGTGAACACAAAACTTATTAAGGAGACTGAAAAGTAGAAAACAATTATTGAATCGTCAAAAATGATGTTGCACAATGCATGCGATGCTAGGTCATCGATGACAAAATATGAAAAACCCTTGCGAGACCATACTCTTTCGATGAGGAAAGTTTTCCCTCACACGTCTAGTAATGCATTCGATAGCTCAAATTTTGACAATTGCGATATTCTACTGGATCATGAAAAAAATCTTTTTCGTGCGCTGTAACAGCGAAATGAAGAATTTTACTTCGGTTGTTTTGTACTCTCGACTTGATCATGTGGACAAATTTCTATTCAAAGCTTAGGAGCCATATGATAGCATGAATCATGATAATTTTAAGAGTAAATCTTTGTTTTGAAAAGTTCTCTAAAGGGTGCTGTAAGAGCCAAAGAATGGCGTTTCACCTTCGGACCTTTCTTTGCATATAAGAAAGATATATGGCGTCGACTGTTTTTAAAACCTCGCAATAAACATTCAAAATAATTTCAAAAAATAGTGTTCAAAGCCTAAGCCAGAATGGTAAGCCAGGGCCATAAACCGAAGTTTCGGAGGTCTGCCCTCCGTCAGTGACTCACGCCCCACATTGAGCCCTGCATTGTAGCAAGGAGTGAGGCGTATGTGGTGACGGCACGGTGTACAATGACACTGGTCCATCACCACTTCTCAGTCGCTGGATTCCGGCTGGTAGAACAAAATTGCTACAATGCAGGGCATAATGTGGGGCGTGGGTCACTGAAGAGGAGGGCGAGACCTCCGAAACACCGGTGTATGGCCCTAGCGTACCAACCTCGCTTAGGCTTCAAACATTTCTTTTTTAAAGGAAAATTAAGTGTGCGAGAAAAGTTCTGTCAACTTTTTAGATATATTGAGGTAAAAAAAAATACTGTATAAACAGATGAATTCACGAAATTGGAGGCATAATTACTTTTGTTAGATTAACAGCTATTACAATAGACAGAAAATATCATAACAAATGCTCAATATTCCATCCTTTGATCTTTATACATTTACGAAGTGGCTTGAAAAATCTCCAGCAATAGTCGCACAGGTATATACAAAATTGATCCATGGCATCGACTGTTTTTTAAAACCTCGCAATAAAAATTCAATATAATTTTTTGAGAATGTTTGAAGCCTTACCCGAGGTTGGTACGCCGAGCCACAATAAACATTCAATATAATTTTTAAGAATGTCCAAAGCCTTGCCCGAGGTTGGTACGCCGGAGCCAAACATTCTTGAAAATTATATTAAATATCTGTTGTTGCTCTGGCGTACCAACCTCGGGTAAGGCTTTAAACATTCTTAACAATATATTGAATAATCGCACACTTTTCCACAGTAATTTTTTCCTAGGCGCGTATCCAAAGTCGTTTTAAGCGCGTCTTATACTAGTGTAGCGGCTAGCTGAGACTTGTTATCTATTGGACCATACGGCGTAATCCATTCGAGTTGAGATCCGACAAGTTTGGAGGTCGAATGTCCCTTCCCCCAAAAGCCTGGAAAGTGTTATTGACAGACGACAATCTGCGAACGGGCCGAATGCGCAAAAGCACAGTATTGCTGAAGCGTATATACTTCGGCGCCAAAGTGTTGAGTACTCGAAAGCTTCAGTATGTCTCGCAAATCTTATTGCTGATAGCTGGCAAAGCTCATTTTGGCGTTTCTGTTGATGAAGATCAACGAGCGTTTTAAAGTGGCGTAAATGTCAGTCCAGATCATCACAGAGGCTGAAAAATGACTGCGGCCTATGACTTTTGCTACCTTCTGCTGACCCCTCTTGAAGAAGTTCAAGCAGATTCTGGCGATTGTGGAGTGGTTCGACAGTAGGTATCTTCTCATACGTGAAAAACACCTCCGGCAAACGAGCACCAGCTATCAAACGAATCATTCGGTGAACCTTTGAAGGAGTTTTTTTTCATCCTCTTGTCTAAAAAGTGGACACGAGCGGTCTTGTATCTGCGCAGCTTCAGCTTATTCTTGGTAGCATTCAGACTTCTCTACTCGTTGATTCCGAGCTTAGTCAGTTTGATTGAGATCTCGAAATTGTGTTGAGTTTGGGTAGAATCTTCTGAATGTTTTTCGAAGTAGACGAGGTAGTTGGGCGACCTTTTCAAAGACGATCTTCAATTTTTCCACTCTTTTGAGAGTTTTCATATCTCTGCAGAGACTAGCTGGTTTGAAACTAGTCGATATTCACAATGTCGGCCGTTTTCATGTCTATTTCAACCAACTACTGCGATACGTTCGTTTTTGCGGACCCATAACTCTGGCACAGCTGAAAATAGACATATCTCGTAATTATTGTTTGAGCCAGCATGTCATGTGGTCTATTGAATGAGCTGACTTATAAAGCCCGATACACCTGTTTCGACCTTGACGGTCTCATCAGTTGGGCGGTACACCTAGTCTTTAGCCAATCCTCTCCGGGAGCTCAGTCCGCTGTACTAAGAGTAGGTGGCGACAAACATTTTACATTGTAAGTCAGGTGAAATTATCACTGAAAGACAGTGTTGTACACTCGATTGCTCTTGGCTGGTATCGTTAATATATCATACCTCTCGTTTCGAGTGTTTTCTTAAGACCACGCTCAAATTTCAGCATATCTCGTTATAATTCTTAATATTTACGAGATATGTTGAAAATTGAGCGTGGTCTAAGAAAACACTTGAAAGAAAGGTATGAAAATAGGCAAATAAATAGGACAGATTCTAAACAGATATTTAACAAATAATTTATCAAAATAAATGGCAGGATTTCTCTCGCGCCCTGTGTATGTGTTGAATGCGCATGGGCATATAGAGGGAATCGTGAAAGATCAATTGATCACGAGCCTAAATACACAATACACTAGGCGCTCCAGAAAAAAACGTAATTTTTCTCATCGTTGCTACGGCTCGCTAATAAAACCTCTCCAAAAAGCAAACATATTATTAAAACTGCGAATCTTTCAGCTTTCTAATGACATATAATAGTACAGCGAAAAAACTGTGTGGACGAGGAAACTCACAAAAAGCTCCTGTACTATCAGTGGTACAGACGTCTTTGGAAGAGTTTAATTATGTACATCCACAGTCCTGTTTTGAACACGCTCTAGATGAGAGCTATCCCTTGAGCGGTGCTCCACTACACTGAATTTGATTTGAAGCACTAATGCCTTTAGCATGGCAAGTTTGAATGCAACATAATATTAACACACACTGCTGAGAATATGAAGAAGACGAAGACGTTGGAATGTTTATTTCTTTTTCATTAGCGCAGAGAAATGAAAACGATCCCTTTCGCTTGGTAAGCATTTTTTATATCAATGTTAAAATCATTCAGAAGTTTGAATTTTGAGCTAATGCGTTACGTGCGTGTTTCTAGAAAAAGGCTTACATATAGCGCCGTAGCCTTGGAAAAAAAACCTATATCAATTTCACACACGCTCTTCCTTTTATGATTATCACGCTTATAGTGAATTGGATAAAACTCCTCCTTCAGACTGCTAACAATTGTTGATAGCTCAAATCTTGTAGTAATCAAGAATCATTTACTTATTTACTTACTAGATACTTAGATGGTCCGTCTTCACTAGTTGTGCGGACCCAGCACATATTCCAAATGGTATATTGCTGGTTGTGCATATGATATTCTTGGTTTCCTGAAGTAACCTTGCAAGGGCGTTTTCAGATCTTCAGATGCCGTTTCCAAGGCATGGATTTCGGCGATGGAGCCTTGGCGGGCTTTCTACTTGTTGATTTGGAGATGGTGTTAGGCCGAAATCAAAAGCAGAAGTAGGACAGAAAATCAACCGACCGCTTACGGATAATGTAAATGCCGAAATCCCAAGAATTTATTTACTTTCAAAAGACTCTTTACAACACTACAGCAAAAAAATAGTTCTGTGTTTTGCACACTCATATTACTCGCAGACAGAACTTTTTTGTTGAATTTTGCATTAGAATTCGATAGCGTAGGTTTTAAGAATCCAACACTGAACTTATTATCTGGAAAGGCCATCTCACTGCAGTGTGGCATGTAAAATAATACTGAATTTTACATATGCCACGCATTTGCTTGTGGGCCACTGTGTATGCTAGCCGTGAATCGATACGCGACCAACAGATCGCGCTGGCGCCATTCACATGTGGAGAGCATTTTGTTGTTGAATTTATGATTTCCGTCCGCTCTGCAAAAAACTTAGGATAAAAAGTATGACTCTGATGCTCGAAGATCTCTTCTACACGGTCATGCTCTTGTGACTACAGCGATTTATGAGCATGATAGAAATGAAAGTGCACGCTGGGTGTGAAACAAAGAGAATATTTTCAATATTCATATATTTCAGTTACTACCAGACAAGAAAAAAGAGAATGAGCTAATGTTTGTCGACGAGCTCTATTGTGGATTACATTAATGATTTGTTGGTGGGAAGAATAGGAGGCTACTACATCAAAATATTTTCACATTCGAATATTTGAACAGAAGAGATATTCGGAACAGACAGTGACAACAGGTCCTCTTTATCCAAAATTCATAGATATCTGATATTGCTTTTACGGTCATTCGGACGCATTATGTATGATAAAAATACAACTTCTGCGTCTATTTGCCTACACGGAAGCAAAAGCAAGGGCCTACGGTATAAGGTCCCGAATGTTTCGAGGAGATCGCAGCAAAAACAGGAAAAAGCGTAAGCACTCACTTTACCTGTTGTTACGGGGCGATTCTTGTCGAAAACTTGTAAAATTAATTTGTTTAGTATTTCAAATACGATTCTAAGGAAAAGGCAATATAAAAGTAAACATCACGACTACTATATGCGTCGCACTGGAGAAAATTAGTAGTCAAGAACTCACTGCTTCATATGCTGATCAACTCTGTTGAGTTTTTTTCGGGTTCTATGATTGATAAGAAGTATCAACATTTAATTTTGTTGCCCATGCATTTCGAGGCCGATAAATTTAAGCCACCTGGCATATATGAGTCTATGACCGATTCCTTGTTACCCGCCATTTGACTTCTCAACCATATGTTTCTTAGCTGTGTTTTCGTGTATAATACTTTGATCTCGTCAAGCTTAGATTTTGGCCAAAAAACATCATAGCAACATGATAACTGCTCTCAATACTCAGGAAAACGAGTTCTAAGCCCAGACAATACATTGGAGAACTGAAATGTGTGGTAGTGAAAAAACATTGCTCATTTTCTTTTGTCTTCGAACTATGACTTTGAAGGAACACGCGGAATGATTATCTCTTGAAAATCACAGAATAGTTTTAAGAGATTATGACAGCGCGTATACGCTTGAAGAAAGGAACAAAGATTCTAAATGTCCTTATTGTAACCAATGTATTCAATACTTCTGAAATAAAGAGGGTCGCTCTAACCTCTCGGGGGTTTCATTTTGATGCCTCCATTCCGAGTTTCGTAAGGATACGTAGGACTAGTACGTATGCACTGCTGTGCTGCACTAAGAGGGTGCAAAGCAGCTTTTACAAGTTCTAACACCATTTGTATGGAGAGAACTTTGATTCAAACATAAAATTGATTGATTATAAATACTCTTTCCGACTAAACGATTAGCCTATGGACTGATCAAAATCATTTCTCCGTCAAGTGCAGCCGAAAAAAGCTTTGAATATGCCCTCGATAATCCAAAATTTAACTTCTGTGCAGCTTACTTCGTTCCATAAGAACTAGTATCGAGGAGCGTTTCAAGATATAACCTGTCACATGCCTTGATTCAATCAATTCAACAAGATAATTTCGGAGTAGCCTCCAAAAAACAAGCTGAAACAGAAAGTTCACAAAGATTTAACCCGAAAAACTTCAGTAACATCTTCAGCGCAGATCAAAAGTCCTCACGGAACAGCCGAATGGGGATGTGTGTAATAAAACAAATGCAAGAGATACCAGGATCACTAAATAAATGTGGACTAGTTTTGTAGAAAAAGATATAGTTTACGAACTGTCCTTTTTCTATTAATACAGCTTGCGTAAGGATGGTACTTCTTCCTAAAATCAATAGCTGACGTTTCTGCGATTTCGTCTTCCTCAAAACTAGCGATTTACTATACCAAACCAATTATTTGGTTAATACTTTTCCTACATAACTGTGATCTAGGGCGAAAATTATCTCAAATGCCCACAGTATTTAGTAAAACCCATCGTTCAACTGTTTATACAGAAGTAGCTATATGTGTGTTGTCACACGCTATGAAAAAATGAACCATACTCAAATTGGAAAACCATTTTGCGTCAGCGAACAATCAGTATCATCAACAATCACCCTGTATAAAATGAGCACTGCCGAGTGAGGCACTCATCTGGAGCGGTGCTAACTGATGAGATCTGGCTCGACACAACGAATACAACAACGAAGACGAACACCTATGTAGCGTCGGCTTGAATAAATCGACTCCCGAGAAGACGAAGTGCGTCAAAATGTTGGTCGAGTGAATAAGCCTTCTATAAATTCCGTGTTTTCTGCTTAATCAAGAAAAATATGTGACTCGCGTGCTGCTCACGGCGCCATCGCAGCTATCCGATGTGCTCATATCGATATTTCACCGTATCGGTGCTCTCAACGTTCACTCGCACGCTTGATTTAACTGGACAGCACAACACACAATAGAAACTATCTAAGCTAAGATCACGTTAGAATCACAACAAATTATATTTTGATTGAAGCCTTCTCTTTCATAACAAAGTGCGATGCGAAGTTTAACCACAAAATGCTGAGAATACCAATCAACTTGGAAACTAGAGCGATTTCGACCCGCTAATACGTTTATCGGAAAATCCATGATCTAAGATTACAGCAACAGCTTTTGGAGGATGAATGTTGATAGTGCTGCAACTGCTGAAAACTGCTAAGGAAAGTAAGGCAGCAGACGGTGGTGCAGTAAGTGACAGGTGAGCCGCACAAACAGTAATTTTTGATTTACAGCTACTCCTGACCCTAGTTCTGTTCGTAAAACATTTTTGTGGCTGTTAATGAAATGAAAAAATTAGAAAATAAGTGTGTTTTTTTTTGAAAACCAGGAAATTGCCTATAATCTTGCGTTTACAAAGATCACTGCACTACTTTGATGACCCAATCAACTACTGCACCGCGCATATGCTAGACCGTTTTAAGCTCGTAAATTGCAAAGCTATAATCTTAGATTCTTCTCATTCTTAGAGTATTTTGGCACCAAAAGTCAACTATGTCCTTCTCACGCGATTGCTTACGAAAAAACTGCGTGAGGAAGTTGTACTTGCTGGGCAGTGGAACTTATTCATTAAACGAATTAGTTAACTTACCTATGCTCTGATTCGATTGCACACCGGACTCATCAGTCCCGTCATTTCTCTGGAGGCGGAAATTGGCAATAGACTTGTGGGACATGTTCATTCCTCTTACTTACCTCAGCATTTTACAGCCAGGCTGTCTCAGTTGAACAAGTTGAAACTGTGTGACCAGGATTCAGATAATCGTGAATACAACTGAAGATTCCTTGAACAGCAGCGAGTCCACACTTTGAACGTTGAGAAGCCTTCGTGAACAGTAAACACAGGAGGGAAATCTATTTAGTGAAAACGGAAGTCGTCATACTGAACTGTATGCCACAGCGCTCTCTCATTTAGGAATCTGCCTTTTTTCAGGAAAAACTGCAGCTGGAGGTCAGTTTTCTGGCTACTAAACTCATGCGATTGAGAGCAGCTGTGTCCAGATTGGAGATCTGATGTAGCCATCAGGTGAGAAACAATTTTTCAAGTGGAGTGATGAGTCATGTATGAACTGCAACCATTACAAAGGCTCAAAACTTATACTGAATTTGCTTCAATTTCCGCATCAACTGATCCTTTTTCGTCAGGCGGCATAAAAAAGTCAACCTTTTTCGCTGGGCAAGCAATTTTTAGTGGAGTATCAACAATCAATCGAAAAGCTCAAATCACTGGCTACTGCGTTACGTGCTCGATTTTTGAAGAAGCTTTTTCACAGCGCTTTAGCGAAAGGCTAAACGTTTGTGCTTCACACACGAATATTTCTCGCAGGACAGAACTCTTCTCTCAATTATAAGCAGCCATACTGCGTATCCAACTTTCACTTTTTTGAAAAGATCGTTTCAGTGCGGTGTGATAGAGAAATTATGATTAAGTCTCACATACGCTGCGCACTAGCTTCTCAGCTACTGTGTATGCTGGCCGTGAATCGATAGCGCGATCGATAAACCATGCACGTATGATTCACATGTGGAAGTGCGATTTTTGCTATTCAACTGAGGATATCTTCTCGGCTTTAGAAGAACATCGGATAGAGCATATTACTTTGATAGAACAGGATTTTCTCTACACTTTCATAAGCATTTCGTGTTTTTAGAATGTAGTAGTAAGAACGCACAGTGAACGTGAAGCATGATTCAGACTCTGAATTCCCATGCTGCCATAAAAACGCTTTTTCAAGAAATTAGCATGTAGAGCAGTAGCCTGGAACTTAAGTTTTCAATTGGTCACCAACACTCTTATAAAAAGTTTTGTCCAACGAGAGGTATTCTTTCCTTATTCAGCTCCGTCTAACGGAGAAACAACCGTCAAACAATGCATTTTCATCTCATTTCACGGTTCTTCGGAGTAAATAACTGAGTCCAGTTTTATTAAACAGATACAAAATGGCTCATGATGAATATGATTGGCAAAAGAGGTCGTGTTGAGGATCTGCACTAGTGATTTGAGCAAGCAGATCAGAAATGGCTTAGTTTCAAGCCGACATCTGGATTTAATCAGCATAATCCTCGCTTTCACGTTCAATAAAATGGTTGCAATCAACAGTACCACATGCCATAAAATGAAATGATATGGAAGTGTTCTCGAAGCTTTTAGATGACCTTTATTTTGATCTGCAAAATCTGCTAAAGGAAAGAGCTCGTAAATTATTTTCTAAGCTGAGTTGCCATATGAATCATAAAGAAAAGATCAATTTCAAAGCCTATAATATTACATAGATAGTCGATGTTCAGAACTAAACATTACAGCCAAATTTTTGCTTTCAGCATCAAAATCCATTCACTTGGATACTTGAATTGTCCACCTTTACGAGATGTGCGGGCTTCATCACATTTCGAACTGGTTTTTTTCCGCGATTGTCTCCCACAACGGTGTTTTGACACGAAATGAAGCTGTTACGGAACACCGTGATGTGTAAATCACCGTCGGCAGCAACAGAGCTGATAAATTTTCCACGAATGTTCGCTCAGAAGTGTAGGTGGTCGTCGTCGGAGACAGGTGTAATTTTGTGAAGTTCACTCTACAGTTTTTTTTTCTATCTGTCGCCTGTTCTCCATACAGATACTCGGCTCGTTTGTGTTTTCTCGATTTATACTCTTTTAAATCACGAGTATGGGTTAGGTTTTGAAGATCTGAGCTACCCGAGTCTGCTAGAAGTCGTGAGAGCCAACTGAATACCAAAATTCGTCGTTCAAAGCATTTTGTGAGCTGTTTGAGTCGTTATGACATATTCGAGATATTAGCCTACGTCTTTGGTTCTAAGCAGGCGTTGGGAGTATTGTCAGTTCGAAAAGTCACTGCATAGTTTTGGGTCCGTAAATTGATCAATGACTTTTCGAGAGGCTTATGGGCAGCTCACGTTGCTTTCCCTCTTCAACCTGGTTCCTTTTTCATATTATTCTAGATGTTCTATGAACGCCTAAGGTACACGTGAGAACAAGCCTAATAATCGGAGAGCCTCCAGTTTGAATTGCTCACCAACGCACCATTGGTTTTCCTGGTTCGAAATCTTCATGTGACTTAATCGTAGTCCAATCTTCGTCTCCGCTTCGTTGAGTAGCTTAAGCATCGTCTCTGCCTCAGCAGTGCTTATGGAGAATATGATGTTGCCAACTGTGTAATATAATAACGTTGAAGTTCAATAGGAATTTTCCAGCAATGCATATGCCCTTCTCATTTCAATTGAGCAACTTCACCATTAAGAGCAGTGCGGAGGTGATTTGGATATCGTATTGCCTTCTCGAAACTCCTTACTAATTTGTATGTATATGGGTCGATGAAAAATTGCTTTTTATGATGCAAACGTTCAGACAGTGTTTTAGTGTAAGACGGAGCGAAATTTCTGATCGGCGATCGCTGATAGGCCCACGTTCGTTTCAATGCTATCGAATGTTTTCTCATAGTGATGAAAGTTTGGATCAAAGGCGAGTGGTTCCTTAGAAATTTCTATGATTTTCGACACGGTTTTGATTTGCTCCATACAACAATGCCCCCGTTGATATTTAGCTTGCTCAACTGATTGTGCCTCCTTCAATGGTCATAGATGCATCAATAATTATTTTTAATAAAGAGCTTCTAATGTACACTCAACATGCAAGTCGATCAGCATTTGAAATTCCTTCATCACTTTTTTTTGTGAAGGAAGGATGTGCGCGACGCCTTTTATTAATCTGGATTTTTTTCTCTTTGACTGTAAGATGTGACTGAAAGGATCAGTGTAAAATTCTATCTCTAACATTCCATATCAAGGAGGAAAATTTTATTGATCTGGTCTCCATTCATCAAGGCTGACCATCAAACAAGATACTATATATGCTACTTTTTGCCGTTCTTTCTTCTTGTACAGAAGTAGATCCTCCTGCAAATCTCTTCTCTAGTTGGCATTTGGTGTTGCACGTGCTAAATGTGTTGTATTAAGATCAGCTTCAGCTTCCTTTTCTTCCTTAACAACTTTTTGAAGGAGACGCATTTGGATTACCGAAGCTTCTATGATGGCATTGTATAATAACGGTTCTAGTGACGCAGAGCGGTCAAAACATTGGTCATTGTCTAGGAAACTCTACCTATGGCTCTGCGACTTAGGACGATGAGCTTCTGCTAGAACTTGTCAGAATGAATTTTTTTGACAAGTATGACACTACTTTCCCGACTCCGCAGAGATGAGACGCTTTGTGAGTTAAGCAGTGGATCGAACTTGACACTATGCTCGTACCTATCGACATCATTTCCACAATGCCGCCTGTCCCTCTAATTTACAACTTGTCTTTCAAAAAAGAAACGAAAACGGATGTGTGGATGTAATGCCATTGTTGCTAGTAACATTTCTAAATAAACGTAAATATAATATCAAACAGATACATATTTTGAATAAAGGGTTCTTCTTGTCTTGAGTAATTAACTTCTTTCAAAGTAGCTCTTTCGCCTCAATTTCTGAAAGAGGAAGTATTTTGACATAACAATATTCCGTTACAAGGACGTCATGGAAGCTTCGGTAATCCGATTGCATCTCCAAAAAGAGGAGTTATCAAAGAAAAAAAGGAAACTGAAGCTGGTCCTAATGCAGCACATCTAGCGCGTGTAACATCAAATGCCAGCTAGAGATGAGCTTTGCAAGAGGATCTACTTCTATATATGCAGAAAGAACCGTAAAAGTATCTAATAAATCGTCTAGTCTAATGGAATGTCGTCGGAAGTCATGCAAACATAGTGTTTCGCTGCCAGCCTTGATGGATGGAGATCAGACCATTGTAATTTCTCCCCATGGTATGGAATGTTAGCGATACAATTTTGCACTGATTTCCTCAGTGACATCTTACACTCAAAGGAAAGAAGATTCAGATTTGTAAAGGACGTCGGCACATTCTTCCTTTGCAAAAAGAATGACCGTGTAATTGTAACTTCTGATCGATTTGCATGTTGAGTATACCTCTAAAGCTCTTCATGCAAAAAATCTTTGGTGCATTTAAGTACACCGAAAACTATTTGCTTCTCAAATGAGAATTCATCTATCACCTCTTCATTAATATTTATTCGCATTTCCAAAAGCAAATATTCTGACTACAATTTCCATTAATTTTATGTACGGCTCTTTAGCATTACCGATTATCGGAAACTTAATAAGGCTAGTGTGGAAATTTTTCACCCTTGGTGTGGATGATCGAGGCAAATGATCACACTCTCATTGAGGCGAAACCCCCGAAACGTCGGCCATGGTCGAGGCAACTGTAACTGGAGTTCTGAAACCCAGCATGAAGCGTTTCCGCTGAACTGCAAAGTGAATCTTTCCAGATAAGTCTGATACTATCTTTTTCAGTCCAAAACGATAAATTTTTTTGCAATCTCAAGGCAGCCTGCTGGTTTTTAGTGACGGGAGGGGGGGGGGGATGGGAAACGGATGAAAGAGTCGGCATCGCGCCCGATTCCTGCTCGTTCCTTCGCCCACTGGACTTTTTTTTACTTCTATTGGTTCTTCTTCACAGTGTTTTTTTCACTGTGCGGATCTCAGCACTTTTAGCATTCATTTTCTTCCTTCGCCTCTTCTTGAACGTCGTAGAATACTTGTTGAGCACCCCTTGTAGTCTCAAAGATGGCCTGGCTGTGATGTTCTGCAGGACGCTCGTTGTAGACTGCCGGAAGTGTTGGGGTGCAAGGTTTAGGCCGCGCGGGTCCCGGCGGGCATCACAACCACTCAACCAGGATGCTCTTCTGATTGAATTAAGAATTAAGTTTTCGAAACTTATGTTAAAATGAAGCTAAGGTAGGTCTTTTTACAGTGATGAGTTTTACAAAGAGGGCTCATTCACCGCTTGTAAATCGGCCACCAAAAGCAATAAAGAAATTTTACCTCATTTGGCAGTATTACGCCGGAGTCTTACGATGTGGACTTAGGAGCTTTTTATTATGAATTTGATATTTTTATTATTGTCCAGTTTTTTAGAATGTTTAGGAGTATTTTCCCACAGTGTTGTTGTTACTATTTTTTATTGGTTTTGTCTTTTTCCTATGCCTATCCTAAAAACTACACTTTCGTGCTCATTAGCCGATATTCCAAGCTTCAAGTCCAATGATGCATCCTTCTACTCTCGATCAGTGCCCATTTCGGTGGTTGATCAAAACGTGCTTCTTCTAGCAAGTTTTTGATGGACTTCGACAGCGCTTGTGGCAACATTGCTCTCCGAGTAGATCATATAACGATGTTTATAGGAAGGAGATTAGCCTTAAAGTGTCCCATTATACGTTCAACGGAACTAAAAATCTCCGAATTCACCATTTACATCTATCTAAGTCGAAAGTCGATACTGAATGACTTCACTCTACAATTGGGGAGCAGGAAACGAGCAGTTTGGGATTGAAGAACACAAAACAATGTGTACATGTTCACCTTATCTACGACGGCAATTCTTCTTATCTTATGTTCGGTGCATTACACTGCAGGTCTTGACAAATTTACAGCCAGTTAAACGAATCAACAATGAAGCATACTCAAAACCCTGACTGAATAGATAGGCTTGACACTGTCACATGCAACACAACGCATTACATTGCAAGCAAATCACATTGTCTATGATCGCTTAGCTTCCTCTTACCATAATTGTCATAGCTGCATCTCCCATGTCATTATAGCATTACAAACGCACCCACCAATACCAATGCTTTCCGTCCAGTGCCCATATCATTCAGATTCAGATAGTGGTATTGCTGCTATCACTAAATTTGCTCACTTTTGGGTGTCGTCGGATCAATAAGTGTAGAAGCTTACTTATATTTTCATGTGCCCCAATTTTTGATCGCCGACTTCCACAGAATCACTTTTATTCTTATTAAACGGTAGTTCAGAAATTTCTCCGTAATTGTTCTACTTTATTGAACATTGACAGCACTATACTACGCGCCTTGCCTTAAAAACTTCCATTGATATAGGTCTTGTGGAGCTTAAGGAGTCATTCAGTTAACATGACCTTGCAGACTTTCTGATCTCTCGAGTTTAGCCAAGAGTGTATAGCCCATTTTGCCTTAATTCAACATATACTTTTTCTTTTCACATAGGCCTATCGTCTGTATGTTGTAATAGCCAACGTAGAAAGCTTTCAGATTTTTCAGATGCTTGCTGACCGCACTGAATTACCCAATGTGATTCCTGAAGATTCCGAGGAAAGCGATTACGACGATGTTCCACCAATGAAAGCACCACAAACTAGAGTTATGAGGAGGTTTTCTGAAGCTAGTTCTACCCGAAAGGGTAGTCCTTCTTCGAGCGGCCACAGCTCAACTTGCGCTTCCGAAATGAGAGAAAAGTGGGGAAAAGCGAAGTCTGAGCATTACGAATTCAAAAATCGCCTAACGAAAGAACCGGAAACTTTGGATGACAAATGCAATGTAGGAGCATACATCAAAAAATATTAGTGTTTTTCTCTATTTTTAAATGTACAGAACTGACAGTTGGCTTGTACGAGATTTGAGAAAGTCCTATGCTTTTTGCTGAAATCAACAATCTGTGTCGATTTAGAGTGATACGATGTGTGACGTATTCGTCTAACTAAGCTACGAGAACTTCACGCAATTACTAGATCTGTAGGGTTCCTTTTGAAATGGTTGAAACGTCATTTAGTCTTTAGTGGCTCAGAATGAAAAAGCTCTTAGGTACTCGCTTAAACGCTGAAAAATTTTTTTTACTTCTATTCCAGCTGCTGTTACAGATTTTTTCCATTAGCCTAAAATATTAATGCTTCATAATCCATCGACCGTGCGATCGAAAAATATTAGGTACCCAAATACGACTCTGCCGTTTTTTTATCTTGCTTTAGTAATAATAGGAACAAAGATTTGCAATTTATTCATTTTTATCTACCCGCTGCTAGAGGTAACATGATGTTTGAAAATACCCATTGATGCAGAGTGAGTGCAAACCTTTCGCGTTAGGCGGGACTTCAACCCACATCTCACTCTATCCGAGGGCGCCTGCTCCAACCCGTTGCCCTACTGACACCCGATTTGCTCACCACTCTTTCTACGCTACAACGCATCAATCTGTCTTATGCATATGATATGCAAATTCTTATCTTTTTTTTGGAAGTGCGTTAGAAGTACTATTTAGTCATAAGTTTTTCATATGCAAAGTATTTTATATGGTGGTCTCTATAGGACTTTGAAGATGACGTCTTTTGTAACTGAATAAGTCACTTTTTTAGTTTGCTAAGTTGTAATTTGAAATTAGGAATTTCAAGTTATTCCGACGTCGGGAGACTAAAGAAGGTGCGGAGTTAAATCTCCTAAAACCTCCCAGCTTCGCTCTTTTAGGTCGTTTTCGATTGATTTTGCAACATGATGTCAACAGTCATCATTCAACAAATATGCAAAGTTCGTGGTGTTTTGGTATTTTAACATGATTTTTGCAGTGAAAGAGCATGGTCTTGGTATCGTTCAATTGCGCATTTTCTTTCCAACACTTCCGTATGCACTTCCCTGTACTTGACTCAAGATGGAGATCGCCCCAAGATTCCACTGATCTTGAGCGTCGCTTCACTAACCTCTTTCCTCTACGTGTCATTCGTGTATGAGTAGCAAGAGAATTTGATCCAACGGCAGCTCCATCTTAAAGCAATTATAGATAATTTGTATAATAAAATATTCGCAAGAAAATGTGTTGTTGCGCGGTGCCAAAATCAAACAATTTCAATCACTTTAGGCCAATAATCGCAAATGGCGTTTTTCGGACATAAAAATCGTCATGTTCAAAGTCGTATGTGAATCATCACATCATATTTTGTACATAAAAAGACAAAAAAGTATATAGCGTTTCCTTTCTGACAGAAAAAATTGCATACATTTATTTTTACCATTAATACAGCAAAAAAAAAACGGCGGAGTCATACTTGTACACCTAATATGCTCCATCTTATCATCCAGTGAATATGATAAAATCAATCACTTCTGGGAGTCGTTGAAGGAGTGTGGCATTGGAGTGATAGTGATGTCGCCCCTCACGTGTACGGTTCTGTTTCGATTCTTTCCCGACCCCATTAAGACCTATGCTTTTGGCGAAAAAATGATCCCAGCTTTCTTTGTGCCCTATCACTTTTTTCAAGTCCATGCTGAAAGCTTCAGAGCAGCTATACTAAAACGTGAGAAGGAAGCGACGCGATCAGTATTCGGCGATAATCATGAAAAAGATTTGTGAGGAAGGAAATCACCAAGGAACAGTGCTGAACTCACAAGCTGTAATCGAAAATCATCCAGAATAAGAGACGTCAGGAAAGGAATCGAATGTTAAAACTACTGGGATGCGCACAATAGATATCAGGAGGTTGTGCATAGTCAAGTATAGGCAAAGATAAAAATTTTCGCTTTCGATATCTGCAAAAATAGCAACAACGTTTCTAGGTGAGCCTCAATCGTCCGCGTATTGCTTCTGGAATCACTCATGAATTTCCGTGCCCAAGACTTCCTGACTCCATTGTTGCCAACATGATGAAGCTTTGTAAGTTATTTGAACAAAACACTTCTTCTATACTCAAAACACTGGCTTTAATTCAAGCAACGAAGTAGAAAATAAATTGAATCAGCTGCCATTCCATTTCAAAATGCTGTGCTAAATTAATTCGTTCGCCCTGCCAAAGAAACTGCACTGTCATATGAGTATGGACCTCGATGCGATATGGACATCATAGTGTCTAACTTCCACTTATCGGGATAAAGCAGTTTTTACATACTCTGTGGATTCGATAGCTAATCGAATGATGGTTATAGCGGGATAACTGACAAAAAACGTTTCCTGTACATATTAACTCAAAGAAAAGTAGTTTTATAAGAGTTCATTTGTCGGAGAATTACCAAGAATTATGACATTCCGATGAGCAAGTTATATTCAAGAAATAAACCACTGAGAATAATTTATGCATATCATTTAGTGATAAAATTTAGTTGGCATCAATAACATTGTAAACAATATCAAGGAAGCAATACCATTATCTACTCTTCAACTTCCGACTCAGGTCGATTTTTTGCTTACCACTTGTTCTTCTAGGTGTATTCAAAACATCACAACAATGCAAAAGAGCAGTAAAAACATAAGAAATTGTGAGAATTATGTATGACGGCGGCTGCCAGCTTAACAGGGTCTATAGTGATATGTGCTCATGCAAAAGCCTGTAGAAGGTTGGTGGGTTGTGGCTATTGTAGCGATATATCGGAGAGCAATGGCAAAGCTGTGATTTCGATGGTGTAGTGGTAGCCTTTGCGGAACGCCTGGTTCAACTCCCCTGCGAGGTAGACTTTTTGCTAACCACTCAGTTGCCTTAGGTATGTCGTGAAAGCGTTGAAACAACAAAGTGCTTGGCTACAGATGCAGTTCCTGGCACAATATAGTCGAAAGCAGTCTTCATTCGTTTCTCTAATAATTTCACAGATGTTGCGAAAATAGTTTTCAGTGCATTTGTTGTATGACCAGAAGTTCTCACGATTCGGTAAGTAATTTCGTGACCTAGATGGAAGAATTTGACCGGGTAGAGGAATTACGCGGCATACCATTGGTAAAGGAAGAAAGGTCATGATTTTCGATCAAACCAGGTTTTCTATGATCCTTAACATGGAAACTGTGTAGTTCATTTGTGTACTTCGTTCAAGAAAACAGCGTGTATTATTGAGATACTCGCTATCGTTATCTGAAAATTGATTTATAAAACTTTTTTCATTTGTTTGGTTCTCTTTTAACCACAGAAATGCTACGACTACTGTAAGCTGTTCGCTTTGAGCACATGGAAGGATCTTATCGCTGACATACCAAAATAATTTCTTTATGAAGAAAATTTAACCTAAAATGCTCCATATTAACACTACGACGTGTCATCATCACAGACAACAGCCCTCTTCTTTAAACTGCGTCCCCTATTTTACTGCTTTTTAGCGGTGCTGTGATGTTACAATATCCAATGATGTTCAGTGACATAATATGCACATGAAAGAAATAGCACAGATATACCCATTAGAAAAATTGCAAAATTGCTCGGTTTGAAAATTTTGAATTCTCTTATTTAACAAAATAAGAGCACGACATCGGAAGATTAGATGGTTGATATCGATAGGTATCAGAACAACGCGGACTCGAGCTTATCTGTTTCTGTAGCCGACGAGAAATTGCTCATATCCGGTTTGGAAATACACATTGAATAAAGTGCGCCTGCCATGGCTTTAGAACCTTGCACAGTCCACTCTAACTTTGCAGGCGAGCCTCAATAAGGTGCTAAGAGATTTATCTAGCAGTGGTCATAAAATAAGTGGGTCTCAGTCTCAGGGCGTTGTTGGATAGCCACCAATGTTGACAAATTGGAATTTTGGACACCCTACGACGAAAACCTGCTCGCTAGATTCCACGAATGTACCACTGCTGACTCCTTACTTAAGAAGTCATATAAGCTTGCTTCCAGCGTAGATGAATCAATGTCATATCACGCCAATTCTATCACGTACTTAGATTCATACCTTTCATGGGTGGCTAGAGAAAGTTATTGGATTTGAACATGAGTTGAGCTGCGGTTTATTTCGTTTACCCGGGAACAAATGAATATTTGACCTCAATCGCTAGACAAGGAAATTTTATATGAGTTCCAGTGATAATTGTAAAACTTAAATCTCTGGCTACAGCGCCAAATGGTCACTTTTTGAAAGTACTTCTCCATAGCAGTGTAGAATGCAAAATAAAATTATGTTTCATACCAGCTACGCACCTCCATTTTTACCACACGTATAATTCGCTAAAAGACGAAAAACATATGAGCGTGTAACGGAAGTTTTGTGGCATCTGATTCAATCTATTAACCTGAAATCCTTTTGTAGGGAGAAAAAACACCGAACTGAGTGATATTTTGCACCCCACATGTCTAACGCGTCAGGGCATCGAGCGATCGCTCCTCCCGTGCACAGATTAGCAGGCAAATAAGCCACCAAATGTGTGGAACTTGATGTTGCTTTACCTGCTACACTTCAGTGAAACGGTCTTTCCACAAAGTAACCACAGCATTGGGATCGTTGGAATTTACATCATCTGATGATCAGTAACAGTCTAGAGAAATAGTTCTGCTCTACGAGAAACATGCGCGTGTGGAACACAAAAGTTTTCCTTTTGCTGATGCGTTATATGAAAAGCTTTTCAAAAAGCATGCATGTCTTGAGTTCTTCGAGACTTGTGCTATCGCAGAAGTACTAACACTTCAGGAAAGTACTTTGTTGAACAAAATATAAGCGAGATAAGAAAAAAAACGCGTGGTTGTGTGAAACATAATTTTAGTTTGAATTTTATAGCGTTACAGAAAGGTATTCTTGAAGAAAACGGCCAAGTGCCGCGCTAGCTAGAGGTTCATGCCTATGAATGGTCATAACACTCCCATAAAAGTCTTGTCCAGCGAATGAAATGACACATTCATTTGTCCCCGGATATCCAAAAAGAACCGAGTTTCTACTTTAGGATTTTATTCTCAATGAGTATCGGTGATGGTTGAGTTGATGCTGGATGGGGAAATTCCGCGAGCGCGCGTATAGAATTTCACTACAGGCTGTCGTCAGTCTTTCTGAATCTGAAAAAATTTTTCCGGAGATATATCAGAATTTGCCGATTTGGGAGAGTTGGATTCCTTAGCTATCACAAAGCCTTGATTGGAGCAGACCAGCGAATATGTGACTAAGTATTCTCAATATATCACTTTACTTGACTCATATCATAGTTCTTTCTGTGAGGGTCCCAGTACTTCCGGCATTCGAATCATCTCCACCTTTGCTTGAGGATATCATATTCTTCACAAACCTCGTAGAATACTGTTCTAACGCGTCTTTTTACTTCAACCTTCGTCGAACAATGTCGAGCATGATTATCCACTTGATTACGAACCCTAAATGTTCATACATACATTGCAATTTTTAAAACCTGATTTTAGAAGAGGTCCAGCGGCACTGTAACAACTAAGCCATAGATTTCAGCCATAATTAGTGAAGGTCGATCAAGGTTTGGCATTGTGACGAGGTTAATCAATAGAACAACCATGGCAAATTACTCTGTAGTGGAATGGGACATAAAATCTATGAATAAAAAGGTTTGCAACTTTTCCAAGACACTAACTTACAATTTCTTCGTCATCAATTATTTAGAGGACACATTTACCCTTTGATAATTTGGTACCATTTTTCATATACAAGACAACTTTAGTATGTGAATGAGATCATAACCCAACTGGATTTTATCTCAACGTTACGACATCGTCGAATCGGAAGGTGATCGAAAGCTTATGAAAGTCGTATTATTTTCTTAGAATTAAGAGGTTTAGTATTTATGGTTATTACATGAAAGACGAGCGGCTTTCAATTTTTCGGACATTCCTGCCGTCTGGAACTGTGGCTGACCACTTAAAAACTGCTCCTTTGCAGGAGTCTGTTGCTAAAAGGTAAAATCATTGTTTTATACATCTCACACAAATCTACTTAAAGTTTCTTTCTTTCCACTGTACTTTAGAGATTGACATCACGCGAATAAACGGAACTAGCATGCCGAGTAAGAGTACTCTAGTCAAATAATCGGAAGTTTCTTCTACTTTGGATCCTTGTAAACTGTAAAAATTTGCAGTTTTGCTGAAAAATTAATGGGGCTTCACTTTCGAGGTTATGAGGTTATTCTCATAAATTTGTATCTCTTTCTTTCGTGAATTATGAACAAATTAAAAAAACTGTTTACCTTCAGCAGTCACTAGAAAACCTCGTTTTTTCTTTGCCTATTGATATTTTTTCAAAAATATAATGACATTTTGGGCACTTGTGGCGCGGTGGCTAGACGTGTTCTGCAGCACAGATGATCAGTCTGTCAATGGTCGATAGTTCGGTCCACCTCAGAACTCACAGGTCGGCGAATATGTCTGGGAGGATAGAAATACTGATTATAGATCGACGAGTCACTGCGACTCAATGTAAAGAGCAGATGTGCATTCAATCGCCTTAAACGAAGCTCAAAATTGGAGACGAACGCACTCCTTAGGGTTTGATCAGCGCCAAAAGCTCTATCCTTTCTGATGACATCATAAGGTAGTAAAATTTACTGTGCGCGTTCCAGGACTTCTTGCGATTAAGTCGTCTCCTTGCACTCGTCCTCCACGAAGACATTTCGCTTGTTGTTTCGGCTAGTGCTTGAGCATTTTGTCCACTCTATGGATGATGTAGGATAAGGCTTCTAAATGTAAACTTTCAGGTTAGTCTTATAAGAAGGGGCCAAGCTCGCTCATGATAACTTCTGTCGCTATCCATTGCACTGTCTCTATTCCAACAAAAATTTATGTATGAAAAATGAAATTTCGGTGTTACTAATCCATATGCAAAAACTTTTGATATGTGGAACGGTATTCACGACAGGATCAAATGGCACAGGTAAAGTTGAAGTCAAACGCGCACCGAAGTTCGCCATTTGCCGTTCCTAAGCCGAGCCGATCGAAGTGTTATCGCCTCAGCTTAGATGGAATTGAAGTAAAATAAGCTTGATCCTGTTCCTTATATTATGAGTCGGGTGGTGTGCTAATTTTAGCTTCAATTTAGAGTCGATGGAAGAACTCGCGTTGAGGAAAAGTGTACTAGACGGAGTTTAAGATCGCGAGCAACATTAACGTCCATGCGTGTGCTCGAAAGCTATCTCTGATTATTCATATCTGTCAGCAAAATTCTTTAATAATTGCTTATATGCGGAAGCAATGAGTCGCAAGAGTAGGGCATAATCTACCTTCTGCTGAACCTACAAAGATCTACTGGTCAGCCTTTTCATGAAGAATTAGAATGAATTTGAAAATAATCACTTATGGAGAAATTGAACAAATTTGAGGTAATTGGAGATTTCTCAAATGACGCGATTGCTGAGGATGATGAACAGAATGTGATGGTTATTTTAAGCCATATTTATACCCAATCATATGAACATAATGCATAGAAAATCAACGAGCGTTTATCAATCGAGTGATACTCACTATATTCGACTTCAAACATTACTAAAGGTAAATGAATGCACATCTGACTAAGACAACTAACTTGCCATGGCCTAGCGATGTAAATCAAAGTTGCTATTCTTCTAGCCAATCCTAAGACTAATTTACTATTTTCGAAGGAATGAATGGCTTGATGAACTCATGACGTGGAATCGAGCTATTGATCACGTTCTTATCGATGCACCCGAGCAATCACTGCGCTATTTAGGTGTTTAATCAATAAAAATAAAAGAGAATGTTCTATCTTTAAGTTTAAGATGAAATCATGCTTTGGTATTCTATTGGATTTTGTGTATAGATTTGTGCGTCTTAACAGCACTCCATGTAGAAAAAAATCTCTATGGGACCGTAGCATAATAGTTGTAAATCCTCGCAGTATGAAGAAACTCCACAACTTCAGGTATTTTCGACACCTATTGGAGGCGCTCCAGTTTCTCCACGAACGCAGTGTCACTCATGGTGGTATAAAGAGTTAGTTATTCTGTTCACAACTGATTCAACACATCCCAGAATATCCACTCTTCACATGCCTTTTTTGTAATCTATCACGCCTTTTAAACAAAGTGCCTGCGAGAATCCTTTGGCGAGCTTTTCTGTATAGTCGCATTCCTAGCACCACAAATGTGTCTTTGAATGTCTAAGCGTACAAAAGATAATCTTTGAGACATGAGGTGCAAAATTCAATAATTCTAATCTTCAAGCACTGGCAAGTGTAAATGTGTGCTAGAACAAATCTATGTTAGCTGACCATTTCCATCTTCTGGCCATGAACGATCAAAAAACTTCCTTGTGTTTGTTGGAAATTCCAGGAAAGATCTATAGTGTAGGAATGAACTATCGGGGTTCACTGGGTTCCGGCAGAGTTCATTAGCAATTCATGAGGCTATAGCTTTAACAGAGAATGTTCCCTCTCAAAACTAAGGCTGCTTTAATCAATTCATGCGATGGTAGCCTATTTTAAACGATTATTTTGACTTCATCTCAAGTTTTGTTTGTTTTCAGCTTCTAATATGCTAGTGACACTTTCTGGCAGCATTCAAGTCACCGACATTACCTTACCACGTTAGTATTATAGCTCTTCTTATTTCATAGAGTGACCAAATCAAACCTCTAGCTCTAGAAGTTTCAGATAACTCCGATGAGAGCATTATAAGGCCCTTTTTGTTTAAATTTCAGTGTTTTTCCAAAATTTTTCTACCAAATAGTAATGTTCAAAGCATCGTATTTCATCTATGTCACAATGATGCAAAAATTATAGTAATAAAAATTAAGATTTCCTGTGTCAAGATAACGCGGGCCGCCGTGGCCGAGTGGTTGTGATACTCGTAGCGACGTGCACTAGGCAAATTCCATCCCAACTCTCTGTGGCAGTCAACAACGGGCGCCCTATGGAACACCACAGTCAGGGTATCTTCATGATTGCAGAGAGATGTGCTCAGCCAGTATTCTACGACGTTCAAGAAGAACGAAAAACGAATTGAATGCTGAAAATACTAGGATCCGCACAGTGAAAAAATGCACTGTGAAAGTGGATTTAAAGTGATTGAAATGACAAGTGTCAAGACAATTTATTAGCAGGAATTTCAAGGACATTTCTTAAGATTCGCCAGTACATGACAAACATAAGCGCCGAACACTTCTTCATTGTGCACCGGAAATGTTCAAAACAGTGGATTCGTGGTTAGAAATCAGTCCACCTGCTGACATTTGGTGAGAGAGCGCGAATTTGGCAGAGAAGTGTGTCTATTTTTAAACTAGAACGTCTGCTGTAACTCTTTCTTGTTTAGGGCAGCCGGTTGCGTTCTCGTGGCCATGGTAACCCGATATGCGCCATTTCAGGATCATTTCTTATCACTTTCGACTTGGGAATTGCACGAGGTGTGCGAAACTTAGCTAAATTCCACGTATTGTAGAAACAAGCTTTCCAACGTTTTTTTATGAATTAAAAAGCCTTTGCAAATGACGATTATCAGAAAAATTAGAAGAGGCGAAAATAACTTTGTCCTTAAGAGGGTAAAAAATGCATCCCGATAGCTGAAAACTGCCAAAATTTTTTACTGAGAAGAAGTACTTGCCGACAACACTGAAGTGCGTACTTACTTGCTGTAAGTGAGTCAGATTCTCCTTCAAGTCACTCAGCTGCACCGTATTACTACGATTCGCTGTGCCAAATCTGCTCAGTCGAATTCGTATTCGCTGAATTAGCCTCTTATGCAAGCCTGTGCAGTCTGTCAAGTGGCAACGACTTATAAATACGGTCCACTGCAGTGGGCTAACTCATGCCGCTTTTCATCCACAACTGTCCATCTGCTTAGAAGGAAGTGCAAGTCTGCCGAAGCAGAGCCGGGAATTCCGTATTCTAAATTCGTTTACTTATCCAATACAATTCACTGCACTCATCATTAGCTTTTACATGTGCCACTATTTATCACTAGAAGCATGCAGAGTTCTGGTCTAGTATGCATTTTTACATGAGGTCATTGGTTTGACACTGCACTTTAGAATTACAAATCTTCCTCCAGGTCAGCAAATTCATAGCAAACTTGATAAAGAGGAATAGAGCACTGAACTGATATTTTTGCAGGTCACTGCAAGCTATTGTAACGGATAGATGTGCCCCATAAAGACACTAAAGCATCTCTGCGTTGTTTGATGAAGTGCGTGCGCATCCCTCAAAAAGTGATCAGCACCGAGTATCTTATCATTTATCCTTGCTCAGCATCGGACAACATACGTCACGTGATAGAGTCCTGTGATAACCTTTCGCGGCCATTATCACATCAATGGAATTCTTTCTTTTCGGAAAACCAACTTGATACTTTTAATCGCAGTTCAGTGATCGGTATTCAAAATTTTGTGTGAATGGTTTTTCAGCTTCCCTTAGATCAACAACTTGTTTAAAAATTAGGATGTGCATCTACGTCTGTCAATTTTGTGCTGTTCAAAGCAAGTAGGCCAGTTAGACGCCAACACACCTATAGTAAAGTACTATGTTATCTCTCTGCTACAGGAGAGCTTTTATGCTCCTACTATACTTTTTACTTTGCTGAAAATCTTAATTACTTTATCTTTTCGTTGTTTGCACCTACAAACGTTCTGCGTATCTAACTAGATTTCTAGAGAATTCTCGAAGCTCATCAACCTGGATCACGATCTAATCTAAATTACGCGAACCGAACTTTGATACCAACTTCCAGTAAGGACTTTGCCGATATCGTTGATGCGACCTATGAGAAAAATCCGCTTAACAGGCCGCGAGCGTCAGAGGTATTGCCTACAACGTGAACTAAGAAAACGACATGCAATTAATATTTACTTTAAACTGCTCACTGTAATGGCATCCAGATATTTTTGATAGGTATCCGCTTTTCCTTTTCCAGGTTGATAATATTCAACATGCATGTGAAAACATTAGAATTGGTCAATTTTTGAAAAGCACGATAATTGTGTATTGTCGGTCATAAACAACATAATAGCGACTTGGATTTGAACACTTTTGAGTTATGACAAAAATCGCCGCCTCAATTAACCTCCAATTTCCAGCATATAAATCCGTCTGACTGCCACTTTCTATTCTAACCCTAATTTTTCTGCTCATTCGTGAGCAGATATACCAGCCGTTTGTCAGACAACCTGCATACTTCTGTATTAGAGCGACTTCGCTCACGTGCGAGTCTTAGTGTTGAAAAATCGTTCATAGAGAAATTCACTTTTTTGCAAAAATTACAAAAAGATGTAGATTTTACAGCTGTTGGAGCAATTCTTTGTGGGTAAGAAGTCACGAACGACGTCCAGAGTTTCCCAAGCATCCGTCCGAACACCAACAGGATCCCGGAGAGGATGTGAGGCAGCAGAAATTCAACGGCTTTACAGCGATGAACCGTGAGTATTCGTTGAAATTGTCATTTTTCGAAATCACTCGACATCCTTTATGTATTGTTCACCGCTTATTTCAGATTAAGTTTGACAACAAATGAAGCAGAGAAAACTTTACTAGAAAGACTGCACGAAAATGCAGATCACGATGGTAGTTATGGCAAGGTGATTTCTGACCGTTAGTTCTACTTACCATCGTGTTCTCCACTTATAGATCTAATGTTTAGAAAGAGATAAAGTGGAAATTATGTTTAAATTTAGGAGTGCTTGAGAAAAGGAGTTTCTTCTCGCTTTTCGGTTAGTTGCTAAAGAAAGATCCACAGTTATCGATGGACTTTGAGATGCTAACCAGAAGTGGTTATGACTTGGAATTCTTAAGTCCAATTATGGAAGTATAACTAGAGCACTGGCTAAGATTAAAAAAAGTATTATAATAAGATGAGCAGTGGGTAACGTCTCTCATTACATTATAAATCCTTGTTTGATATAATTTATCGCATTCCACCATCTTTTCATTAATTTTAACTTAGTTTTCGATATTTTTCGCATTTGCAATCCTTTTTGAGCTTCAAAATTAATTCGAATCGTTCGAAATTGCTCGTATTTTGCCTTCTGCGCTTATGGAGAGAACTGTGCTCGTTCAGCATATAGCGTCGTTGATATGAAAGAGGAAATTTTCAAATATTAGCTGAACCCACATGTAATTCGGGCACCTTCTCTTGACAAAATGAGCTGAATAAATTATGTATAAGAACCATGAATGCTGGGTCATGTGCAAAGCTATCAAAGTCGGACGGGAGTTGAACCTGCGCACCACCCTTATCGAGCGCTTGTGCTACCACTACACATTCGAGGACGCTACTCTGCTAACACTCTTTCTTCTCTGCTATCGACCGCTCTTTTACAGGCCCGCTAAAAACGAGATAATCTGGTAAGGATATGACTTGTTTTGAGCCGATAGGTCTAAGGCCATATAGGCGCCTATTCCGTTATTTTGAGACTCATCAGTAGCACCCTCCCTCGGTTCCGTCGATCCCTTGAGGCCAAATAATCCTCTGAAGGAATCGACGGCGAGCAAAAAATAATCACCCTATGTCGGATGATTCATTCTTCCATTTGAGTGTCTAAACTGTCAACAACCAACCGCCCACGCATTAGCCAGACAAGCACATATCGGCATCAAACACATGAGCTCAAAATTAACGAGTATATGCAATCTACAGAAATTTTTGTGAAAGAGTAGTAAGATTGGCACGTGTGGCGACGAATCATTCAATAAAGTAGGTGAATAAATGTACGAAAGGTTTCGTAGTATTTCAGGTATTTCAGACACTCAAATAGGAGTGATCTGTTCATAGATAACATTTTGCAGCTTCTTTAGGGACCTGTACGGACCTATATGAGATGGTACGGGTCGCGAATTATTATTTTCGGGCTCTTACTGCTCAAATGGGTTGCGATGGTGGTATTGGCCGCTCTGTCGCTTGGATTCATTGCCGGGTCTGTCTTACTCGCCATCTATCTAATCTACACCGCCATCGGAGTTGTCTGCCAGTGCCAGCTTAATGAAGGTGATAGACAACAAATTTAAACTTCAAAATCTCTTACCAGGACGTTTTTACATCGAGCAATGCTCCAGAATAATCAATATGAACGGCTTAACGCTCAATTGTGTAAAAAAGAGCCCCTTTCTGAGAGCACAAAAACATTCCATCTCATTCATTTACATATTTCAAAGTTCAACTTGTGCCGCATTTGAAACCAAAGAAACAAATCAGTTGTTTCACTGCATTGAAAACCGTGCCAATATTGAGGTTTCATTGTTCTCATCGCACTCATCCTTCTACCAATCATAATTTTGCTAACGACATTATGTGTGAATAACTCTTGTGAAAAGTATAAGCAAGCTGAAGAGGACGGTAGTTTGGAGAGATGCAGGTGGGTGGCGATCTGAAATTTGCAACTGTTATATCGAATCTAACACCTTATTGCGGTCCGAGTGTAGCGTTGTGGCACGCATGTTTTGCAGGCATATGTGGCCTTTGATTCGACTCCGCTTAGGTCCGTCAACCTTTCATTCCTTCAGGGTTATTATGTTTCTTGCCTGGAATGATCGTAGCATCGAAATGAAACGCCGTAGGTCACCGAAAGTTATGCAGACTAGATATGCTCCTCACTATGTGAGTCCTGATAGAATTGAATGCATGAAGCATTCCTCTGACAGTGATCAACGTCGTATGCACTATCCCTTCATTCTTTATAGTTTACTCCCTCTTGTAAATTCAACCATTTAGGTGTTCCTCAAAGAAATATCTCTACCAAAAATTGACTAGCCCTGCTGTACTGTACTTTCCAGATGATTATTATTGCAATAATTTGTAGGTACGTCTATCCACGGCCAGACGATGATATTATTCTTTGTGGCATTATCGTTGTGAACGGCAAAAAAGTAGAGCAGAAGTCCAGCAATGTTCGCCGTAAGGTAAGCTCATATTCAAAAACATTTATTTATTTTCAGAGTATTTTTGGAGCAACCATGAATTTGTAATTTGAGGTAACTTATTCCAGACGGCTACCGAGGAGAGTGACCTAACAGCAGCAACTAATCTTCCGAAAGGCGCTTTTGTTCGTGGTGTTGCCAGAATCGCTTAGTCTAAGCGTACAGGGCGACAATCACACGACCATATCTTCGCTACCAGACGCTGGAAGATTGCGCTCCGGATTTGCATAGTTTTTTTAGACGATAAGTTCAAGCTGATTGCAAAAATCACTATGAAAGTGATTTACCGTCTCCTATATCGGAGTTGATAATAAATATAGCGAAATGAACGGTGGTACATGCTTTCAAATTTCTACAGCAATACGTAAAATTGGCCTCTGGTGAAATTTGTTTGAAATTTTACTCATTCCACAATTGAAATCGTAACTGCGTAAAATAAAATTGATCACATCGTGAGGTAGAAAAATGAAAATAAAAGTACAGTAGGACGACATTCAATAGATGAACCAAAGTATACAATTCAAGTGTGGTTAGTTGTTCAAATACTATTCTGAAATGATCAGAGAATTTCAACTATCGAAAGAGGTATAGAAATTACTATGGTGATGGCATCGGCAGTTTTCAAAAGGTTACCAGGCGTTCATAAATTTTCCCTATAAGATAACAGAAAATTTTTTGAAGTAAAGGGTAAGTTATGTAGTTTTTTAACTTACAGCTTCTGCATTGTTCATGTCTACTAATATGATGTAAGGTCACATCCATTGCGCTCAAGTAGAACAATAAATGAATGTCGCACACGTGAAGTAAAAATAACGTTTTGAACCTCTGCTAGGTCGTGACTCTTTTTTTAAAATCTTTTGTGGAGAGAAGGTTTACGCTTTGTGCTTTCACTGGTGCTGCTAAACGGCAATTATAATGAGACTGAACCATAGGGTATTTTCCGTCAACTTCTTAATATGGCAAAGGCGCCAAATCCTTTGCACCTAAGAATTCAGCAGTCTCAACAAAATGTTTTCACCTCATTAAGAGTGATTAGTTAAACGCGATAACTTTCAATTCACAAAAGTATCACCTCGTTTGATTTTATTTTTTTCTGTGGTCTCAAATTTATGATGGGAAGCTGGTCAATAAACGCGGTTCTTGTCCGCAAAGAGATTTTTTTGTACTATCGATTTTTGTTGAACTGAGCAGGTAGAGTTTTGCAAAAAAATGCTCTCGGAAAGGAGAATTCGGTCCCTAGATTGACAATAATAATTTTGAATCTATAGCTGTGCGTGGCCAAATATAAGGAGACGACAATAGTTGACAGTGACTTCCTAAATATGTATATCCAGAAATAGAGTGAAATTCATCTTGGATAACTCGCTCCCTTGAAAGGCGTAAAATGAAGGTACTCTCTAGGGGACATACGAAGTATTTTATCACACTCTAAATATATTTCCTATAACACAAAATTTTTTCGCAGCTTAGCACGTTAAGTATGGCACTTTTCCATGTATGCTATACAAAGTGAAATTGAATGAAATCTGCCGGTATTTTTGGTTGGATGCAGTTCAGCATTGAGCAAGTCCTTCTTCGAGAAAATCGATACCATTTTCGATTCCGCTGTTGATTACCTACAATTTGAAAAAAAAGTGTTGAATGAAGTTTGAACTATATGCCAACGAAATAGACAAATAAAGTTGGTATGTTTGTGATGATAGTGAAGTAGAAAGTGGGAGGCACAATCAAACAGCTGCACGATTTGCTTCTGTTTATCGTAATAAAGTATCTATGAAGTCAAATTTCGTTAGTACTGCTCCGGATGTCTTACTTAAGGCGGGCAAAAAGCATATTTCTATACTAGCTTTTTATTGTTGCGTTGATTCTAGAAAGAAGTTGCACAAGAAGTGCACACTTAGCTGCTGCATCAAAGTTGCCAACTGTTAGGACTGAAATGCTCACAAAAGCGTGTTGGACTTTACCTCTACCAAATTCTTTGTGACTTTCACTTGCAGAACATGACCACTACTAACTTTCTTTGCTATTTACAGATTTGAGTGAGAACTATTTGGCTAATTGGATGAGAAGCAAAGTATTACTGTCATAATCGCAAGGCCTACCCATTGCAGCTGCTGGTGTCACAAGTTCACGCCCCTCAAGCTGCTCTTATGTCATATCTAATACTGAGTGAACCGAGTAAGAGCCAGAGGAATTCTAATTTATGTCTATAGTGCGCATTGCTTAATTAATATTTACGCTCGTTTGAAGAACAAGAACTTAAATTACTCTTCTAGGATATATTGTGGAAAAATCTGTCCGTTGGCAAACTACTATGTCTTATCGTCATGGGCTTGTCGCTTATATTCATCTGCAAAACAAGGTGATAAAAGGAGTTATCCAGCGGCTGCAGGGGTTAGGATGAGTGTAGATTAGAACTGTCGTGGTTCTCTATTTTCATAATGTTGAATATTTTTAGCACCATCTATATAGTGCTCTTGATAATGCTAACCGATTTCTAATTTTCTTTTGCATGGTCACAAGTTTCTTAGACCTATTTCATACTCTTCCATTGTGGAAAAAGTCTACAAACAAGGAAATCTTTGTTCTATTCACCAGATCCACCACAATCTCTTAT
>JAHQIW010004100.1:0-55999 GCA_019055375.1 Parelaphostrongylus tenuis | reverse complement strand
GAAACGATAGCAAAGCTTTCTTGAGAAGTTTTGCTATAGGCTGATTTCATTATAAATGCCAAAACCGTCCGTGGCACTTACGAGCTCAAGAGCAGAACTTTCAACGGTGAACATGGAAGTCTTCTAATGGAGGATAGCATAATGAAATAGATCACATACCATCAAAGGGAAGGATCTGTTTAACCAATGGCGTTCTTTCTCCAAAATTCCACACGTAAAGAGACCATCGCCTCCTTTCCGCAACATCACAATTTTCGCGGAAAAGAGAGAAAGCCGTTGAATTCAAACAGCGAGATCCCAACTACCACATAGAATGCTTATTTCATTGATTGGCTTTCGGGAAGATAACTTTATTAACAGTGTCGCTGAAAATCACGACCAACTCATTCAACATCCCTATGCATGTAGTATTGAAGGAGAGAGTTTGGAAGTTATCAAAAGATGCCCCTTCAAAGTGAGATCACTCACTTTGAATCGTAAGAGTCACAGGCAACCGACAAACGTGCAGACTCGCACAATGCGGAGAAGAGATAAAAAAGATATAGAAGAGAGTAGAGCTGCCGAAGATGCAAAAAACATTTCTCCGACTCTTTGCGCATCACTAATTACGAAGTCAGGGAATTTGTATTTTGACGCTATCTTACCAGAAAAAAAATGGATAAAATCGTTCACAAATTTTGAGCAACCACGCGTCGTTGTATCTTTTTTTCCAAAGAAAAGATTCGCCGCATCACTGGGTTTTCCTCAAATCAACGAGTTATTCTGTCGATGAAGAATTAGAGACTACCTAGTCTAAGGCAGAGTAAAACTTGAGCACCTGTAGAACATCCCACTATTAGTAACCAGCACAGTGGCTCGGTTCCTTACACGATGTTAGTCAGAATGCAAGGTTTCTCTTTATTATTTGAAAGAGCGTGTTATTTGTCATGAAGGTAGACATTTGCGACGGCAGCAGCTACATTTATAGCATTATTTCTTGCTGCTTGTCGTCTACAAAACCTTTATTTGAACTTCCCTGAAGAGAAATGACAGAAAAATAGGTGAAGAATGGCCATGGAAAAAGTCATGTTTTTGGAAAAAAAATTAGTTCTTTAAGAAAGCTATTTGATTTCGTTAGAATAATCATAATGCCCTATATCGCCAAAGCGTCCCTACTATGAACATAAGGATTCTTCTTCAGCTACATTAGAGTCTTTCGGGAATTACATACTATTTTGTAACAACATTACCACCTACACACGAAAAGGAATTTGATATGGCGGTAGCATCTTGTCAAAAATGATCTCTAGCACCCTCCATAATGTTATGCAAGCAGTGAGAAAGACAACAAGGGGGCATAAAAATCGACGGTCAACAACTACGCTGTTTTTTACTTCATTGTTCTTATATCACCAGGCATCAGGTGGTGTAGAAGAATATTAATCGCTTTTGAGAACGCCAAAGAGAAAATTAATTTTCGAACAAATCTAAGCGAAAACGATGTTTACAAGAAAAGAATTGGCTTTAGATGCCCCATCCGCAATCATCCTAATGACTGTCTCAGAATGATCTAGCGACGTACATCAAGGTCGAAAAGCCAATTTGATGAGCGATCAAGCTCCAGAGTTCAGCAGAAGGGAAAAGTTGCTTGAAAGCGCTTAAAAAACATCGAGATGTGGTAAAGAAAATAAAGAATACTTGATATAATACAGATTTTGTGCCCTTGACTCACGATTACCTCTATCTTAGCGTGTGCAAGAGAAACCTAATCGCTAGGTAAGTAGGTTGAAATATTGGACGGGTAATCAAGATGTCGAAGCTGCCACTTCTGTAAATCGCAATTGACCCTTTTCTTTACATCCAATTGATATACATCATACAACAGCACATGAGCGCATAGAGCAAACCGTCATTTAAGTTGGGATGCTTAACCAGTCTTTGAGCGAGGAGGACCTACGCGCTACCTTCGAGCTCTATAGGTAAAAAAAATAGGTGAAAATGGAGATTCTACCGTTGCCAGTTAGAGTTACTCGACGATAAATCAAACGAGAGGCTATGAAAGTGATATGAGAAAAACTAGCATGCTGAAACTTGATTCACCAAAATTGTAATTGCATGGTTCTTCTTGGTACCCTCCTGCGAATGATATAATTTCAAGATGTCAGGCGTTATTTAAAAGTTTTCAAGAAATAATACAAAAGTGCTCGAAACAATCTTATGTTTTCTCAACTTTATACCGCACGAAGGTTCCATGTTTACCATGCACTGTTCTTGCAGTCAGCGCTATGCCGCAGAACTGCGTCTTCGTTAGCAACTCGGTGACTGGAGTTTGTCCTAAGAAGATGCGAAATAGAATGAGGTGCAGGAACGGAAATGTGGTTGCAGCCATTCCCAACGAGCATGTGACAATTTCAGGAACTTTATCGGTTTGAACAACATTCTTTCCTGAGTAGTTTCGTTTCTAAGAAAATTTCGTAGACCACAAACACTATTATGGCGAGATGGTCGAGAGCGATGTCGCAAAATGTGGTGAACCAAGCTGTTCGTACATTGGCGTCAGGACCATTTTGATCGCATTTCTTCTCTGCATTTGCCACAATCGGCGAAAACTGAATTTAACTTCAATGTATTTGAGGTCAACTTTCTTATTCAACCTATACATGTCGTATCACTACAACATCCATAAACTGGCAAGCCCCATGAGCCATAATTGGTCACAGTAACGTAGTAAGTTACCTTGATGTACCTTGACGTGTACGATGAAATGGATTGAACTTAGTGCTTTTTTCTGAAAATCTAACTGAGAAATTTACAAGTAAAAACGTTAGAATTATCGTCTCTCCATGTGGGGTAGACTGCAAGGAAGGAAATTTTAGAGGATTTAAAATAAATGACTGTAATTAACCTATTGCGACATTAGTTTGGATCTCCAATTAAAATTCTGCGCTCAATCGTCCATCAGCGTGTGGCTGTATCTGGAAGATGAGATTATGTGAATAAAATTGACAAAAATGCATCCAATTTGTATCTTCTAATCTGCACCTTGTGAGTCTATTCACTTATGAGAAACAAATTTGTGTTCTTTTGAAACTGTTTCCTATACTTCTTGAAGACTTATTTTGCTCATCTAATGCAAGGTAGGTGATAGCAGTAGTAGTATCAGTAATAGTGTAGCCATTCGATGGCCAATCTTCCATCAACTTTACCTTCCTTAGAGCCTGGGCGTATGTGTAATGCACTGGCAACGTACGCTGCAATGTATTATTGAAATGATGCGGTATACTATCAATGTTTTACGCACCGCGGTAAGATCAAAGGATCAATCAGAGAAAAGGCACCATGTCTAGCGTTATAGTGAAGCACTAGCCTAATCATCGGCTGTGTACACGAATAGAGTAGCTTGGTTTCTTGCTTTCAAAATATCCAGGTTATTAAGACACATTCCAGTATATCTCATCAACACTACGTAGCGTCCCCTAACAGAGCATGTGTAAGATCCCAATGACGTTCCCGCCCTTTACCCTAACGTACAGAATAACTCAGATATGCAAGACATCACGAGCTCCTTACACAGTACCACAGAGGGGCAGAAAAGGGCGGCTTTGCATTCAGCAGCTCATGGCTCTCCCTTATCTACATATCTTATATATATATATATATATATATATATATATAAATGTATATATATGTCTTATCCTACCTATATATATATATATATATATATATATATATATATATATAACTTATAGGTCATGAATCTCTGAACTACTTAATTTTCAGAAAGTGCGGGAACTATTTTGCGCAGAAGAGAGAGTTGGCAGTGAGACAGCGATCGCATCACTTCCTGCTACTGCCTTCGTATTCAATATGGAATCTTAGCAATCAATCTCCAGCCGAAAATTGCTGTTTATATATATATGTATAATGTTTTGTTCAAGAGCGCATGTGGCGCAGTGGTTAGAGGTGCTCTGCGTCGCACACGAGGTCAATGGTTCGATCTCACTCTCATGGCTCACCAAGCCATCCATCTCTCCGGGGCCGGTAAATTGGTACCAGGCAGGTCTCGGACGTGTGTGGGATGATAAGCAGCACTGATTCGGTTCAGCAGGAGGCCACCGCGAGTCAATGTAAAGGCCAGATATGCAAGTCAAAAATAGAAGTCGAATGCATGGCGCATCCCTCAGGGATTGATCAACGCTGAGAGCTTTATTCTTTAACCTTTATGTTTCGTTATCTGTTCCACATAAGAGGAGATGAACAGCTTTACGAGTTCTTGGACGGCACTCACACATAAGATTAATCCATCAAATACCAAAGCAAAAAATGGCTTCCTTTTTTCAACATCCAAATAAAACTATCCGAAATCCGCTATAGCAATATGTAAAGGCATATATGGCATTATTTCAAAAGCCGACTAATGAGCTCTAGTTTATGAACTTTTCTCTTACCCCTTACATACAAAAAGGCGTTTATGATTTCGAGCAGTGCGTGCACTGAAAGAAAGCAGAAGGTAGAATTGATTGGTTTGGCAATTTGCTATTTCAGTGCTACGAAATATAGCTTACTGTTTCATACAAGATTGCGCTCAGAACGAAAATTCCGACGAATATAAGGTTCCGTTTATCTAGCCCTTCTCTTCGAACGATTATGTATAGTTAGAATTGTTGTCAACTAAAGATAGGCTTAAATGAATCGGTAACAAAAATGGGATGCTACCAAGTAATTCCAGATGCCAGCCAGTTCGAAACTACAACTGCAAAATTGAAGCACTTAAAAAACTCTTTAAAACAATTTAAAAAAGGTTCTGAAGAAGGCGGTGGCCGAATTCTTAGCCGAATTTCCTCGACTAGTTTACCAACCTCGCGTCAGCTAATCAAGGTAAGTTCTCTCGATTTTCATATACCGGAATCAAAACTGATTATAGTCACAAGGTAAGCATATTGCTCATACTTATGTAAAATTTCCGAAGATGAGTGCCTAGTCATTGCACACGATACAGTGAAAATCCATCAAAACATCGGTCCAGATGTCGACATTCTTGGAAACTCCACTGTTTGGCGACTTACAAAGACAAGGACAGCGCTGTGCTGTCATAGAATGCGATATGAACCCTACCCAAATTATAAAGGTCTAATAAGAAATTAGAAAATGAACTCGAGGTGAAGTGCCATGTCATTTAAAGTCTGAGGCGAGAGTTGTGGTATAAAAAAGGTCATAAAAGACTTCTCCGCCATCAATTCCATCTTAAGGTAGAATGTAGTTATAGGCGTTTTGTCATTTACTGGCACGTATAGCGGGACATTATATTTCACACATCTCAACGGTATTATTCCATAATAGATCTCTTCCGGGCTATTTCTACCAACATTTTCTTATCATACCAATGCAAATCCTCCTGTAAAGATTTTCTGCTGCGAACATATGCAACATAGCCGTGTTTGAACTTTTGATCTTCATTCTTCTCTTAAGCAAACTCGGGTGACGATCGAATGCTCTCAGAGATCCTTGCCAAGGAAATGACGTGAATCTGGCATAAAAATTTCTTTGGCAGGAAGCCCATTACATTTAACACTATCTTCATCTGCCTATTACGTCATCGAAAAATTTTACTAAAAATTTTTTTCATGCACAGTTGTGTCCTGTTTTCATGGACAATGAGAATCTTTTTTTAGCTTCAGGCTTAGTAGCATCTATGCAAAGAAAATCCGAAGACTATATCTTCATGAAAATTCAGTTATCAGTGTTTTGTCAAAGAAGCACCAGTTCCTGTGGGGCAGAGTACTAAGGCAGATTCATTCCCGGTGGAGCGATCTGTTATTTCACCTAGGTCAGCCTCGCACGAGCTCTATCCTAACTATCACAACTGCAAACATTATCAAGCTCCTCTGTGTTAATGAAGAATTAGATGCTGTGAAGATGGAATAGCAAGCATAAGGAGTGATGCAACGTCATGTAATCAGCTATGTGCCTCCAGAAATGACAGTTTCTTGATGGGCGAATTATCATGTTTATATTAAATTCTTGGACAATTGTATGTGGATATGAACTTTTGGAAACAATGCTAGATGAAGAGAATTTTTTTCCGAACATTTTTTGAGCACGGAATTTTTGATCGCTATAACTTTTCTTTTGTACATGAATCCAACTGTGACACGATAATTTACAAACTTTGTAAAGGTGATGTAAACAGAAGTCACGTGAACGCAAAGTTTATTTCAGATGCTCCGCTTTATAATTTAGCTGACGGTCCCAACTGCCGAGAAGAAGTGAGCCGGATGTTAGCAATTGAGCAGCGCTGTTCAGTACACATCACCACATGTCTCTCAACCAAGTCGCCATAATGGCATTTGTAGTCTGTAACGTTTACTTTTGGAAAACGGACTTCTACATATTAGATGGTAATTTAAACCGTAAGAGTTCCTGACACTGACTTGTAATTATTGGCAATGGACGCAAAATTCTTTGTCGTGCTTAGATCACACTTCATATTTTTCTGTGCCGTTTCTACGTCGCATAAGGCAGTCAAGGTGCCGCCGACGATGATGCAGTGTGGTTTCATTGCGACATTTTGGGCTGCAAGCCCCTTTATTCAAACATTTTTTTCTGATAGCAGCACAGAAAACCACATGAAATAGTCCCGATTGCAGTTTTGCAGATTATCCTGCTTATATGGTTACACAGTACAATAATATTTGCAACAAAATTGTGTATTGTCGGCTGATATAAGAAATAGAATTATAAACAGAAATTTTTTTGCTTTTTCACCCACACTAATCTGTCGTAATAATTGCGATAAAACGCAACATGAAAGTTACAATAGTTTTGGGATCGGGACGAGCGATGGACATTTTTTTAAAAAATTCTGGTCTTCTCCATTATGCATTGTTGGAAGTAGAAATATAATTTGTTTGTGCAACTTACCAGAGTTGTCTAGACGAGAATCCGCTATATAATGCATTTATGTAGGAGAGGATTGAAAAAGATTGGATCTGATTAGTTCGAAGGGACTTTTTATGTTGCCGCTCCAGCAGCAGTTTTGGGTAAGGGAGGCCGTTGGCCGAGGGGCCAGTGATGCTAGACGCAGGGCTGATCTCCCACCGCTTTTCTGCAATCGATATTGAACGCTCTACAAAACGTTCCGTCCTGGTAGTGTTAGAGATTGCAAGAAAATTAACAACGCTCATAAAGAAAGAATTTTTCAAGTAACAATGAATGAGAGGAGACAAATTGAATGTTGGAAGTATTGGAACCAGCATAATAAAATGTGAAGAGAGGTCAAAAAACAGCATTTCACCTATACTTGGAGTGCATGCTACCACAACACCACTCTGATAATCAGTCTGCTACCACTATTTCTTTTAGCTCTCACCTGGGATTGAATAGTTCACATATCAGGAAGGAACGTTGAATAGGAACACTGGCCTTCCTCTCACTTCCACTTGCTTATGGCAGAGTGTTTTTTTTACTAAGACCTCACCACCTCCAATCACAGTTTACGCTTTGATAGGTTTAGATGAATTCTTATCAAATCCCATACTGGAAAGGCTGATGCTCAATACTGAGTGTTCTCATGAGTTTTGGCATTAGAGCAATAAGGAGCAAATGGTTTAATCAGAAGTATGTTAAACCAGCCCGAACCCATTTTTGCCATCTTCTAGGCCAAATATCAATACTGCTTTGAGTAGACTTTTCCAAGCTTTTTTGGTACCAAATCTGTCCATACTTGCTGCATTATGGCAACTCAACAAAGCGTACATCTCAGTCTGCTTCTATAGAAGTACTAGTTGGGACGCGATGCACAGAATGCCTTGAAGAACATCAACCGTGCAAAGCTCAAGAATTTGTATCCAAGCGGACTGCGTTTCGGTTTACTGTGAGCACATGGACCGCTGCAAGAGCCCTGTCACGTCGACGTCATCGTAATCTAATCCTGCTTCAAGGCCACACAAAGCTGCAGGTCCTCAATTTGACGAAGGGGAACTTGATCGAGCTGTGTTGGCAGTTGCTGGATCACTCGCCATACAGTCTTAGCTTGTCGTAGTAACTATCTCTCTTCAGTAGATGGAGCGTTCCTGAGCAGGCTGAAGTTCCGAGACATCAATCATATGCGTAAAGTATCAAGAATGTTCTTGAAATCCTGTACTGACGAGTTTCATAAGTGCTTTATTGAATTGTTACCTGAGAGATGGCAGAAATGTATTTAGGCTGAGGGCGCATACTTCATATAGTGCTGTTAAGCAAGTTCAGTTGCCTCTTGGTAATAGATTTGGTGTTTATTGCCAGACTACCAAAGCTTGAGCAAATATCTAATTTAAATAAATTCCGTATTTGGGAAGTTGCGTCAAGCAAGAATGACACAAGGACAAGGGGCAACGGGATTCGCCTGAACATTTGCATGTTATCCTACCAGCCACGTTTTTATAACCAACCAACATCAGAGCAAATCGTAACACTCGTTGGGCAGATTTGCTTTCTTTATACCCATCATCGAGAAAGGTTGTGGTTTTTGTGTGATTTCGATTGTTGTATGAGAACTTTCGCTTTGCTATATAGGCGTCTTCTAAATGACGATATAGTCCCTCCTTCTAAAAATCATCGGTTAGATTGATAGAATGTCCCTGATCGTTTTTACAATGTGGTCAACACTAGGGATATACAGAAACACAAGTTAATCCTTGAACAGTTTCGCGCTCACTTCTCGAGCCCATAAAAATAAGATAAATTGATATCTCACACCGCCTTTCAGCGTCAATTTTTAATTCACGTTTTTGGATTTCGATATGATGTAAACATCGTATTCGAATCAGCTAGTAGAAGAACTGATCGAAAAAAAACACTGCCATGAGAAAAATCTGAAAGCGTTCTACTATGGTCAAGAAAGGGCACAATAAGCAAATTCTCCACTAGCAAAGAGTCAGCCTCGACTCAGAAAATCTTGCAATAGCGCGAAATCGCTGGAACTAATTTAGCAAGGCACCCAGGAAACGCTATGGAAATTGTTCACCATTTGATCGCTTTATAGGGAACAAAGAAAAGAAGAATGAGGCACGGCAATCAATTAACATGAATCTCGTCATCCGCGAAGTAAGGATTCTATCACGAAATCTTAGTGGTGTAGACTCTCTTGCCTTTCTGTTCATTATCTATCCCATGTATTTTTTCACGACACTTTCCACGCATGGTCGCCTTTCTACGACCAAGAAGCAGCAGATTTTCTATCACCATTCACAGCCAGAGCAGATAATTAAAGTGAAATAGATGCATTTGACTATTATTTACGAAAGTTATTCGCTATAGACCATTTTGCAAGTTCACTGCTGGGATGGGGAGGAAGAAATGATGATAAAGCCCTTTGACAAAGACTAGAAAGATTGGATTCCTGTAAAGTGCGGTGTTGTAACTAATATATACAAATCTGTAATGACTCTTGCCGCGAACACTTTCGCATGATCATCTTTTCAAATAGCTCCAAGTTTTACGCGTTCTCGTCAAGCAGAAACGTAACATAATGCTTCTGCTATCAACCGCTCTTTCACGGACCCGCTCTAAACGAAAGAATGCGATAAGTATATGACTTGTTTTGATCCCATAGGTCTAGTGATTAGGCGCCTATTTCGTGCTAATGGTACTCACTAGTAGCACCCTGCTTCGGTTTTGTCGATCCCTTGGAGCTAATAATCCTCTAAACGAATCGACGTTGAGTAGAAAATAATCACCCCAAGTCGGATGATGGTATCACCTGACGGCTCAGAAAAGTCAATCCTTATCAGACTATTTTGTTTTGAGCAGGTTTTTGAAAGAGCGGTCGATAACAGAGGTATGATTCACTACGAAAGCCGCAAGCTCAACTGCCAGTCACTACAAGTCAGGTGATACCATCATCGGTGACTATTTTTTACACGGCGTCAATTCCTTGGAGCATTATTTAGACTCAAGGGATCGACGGAACCCAGGGATGGTGCTACTGATGAATCCCAATAGGACAATATAAACGCCTATATAAACTAGAACTATCGGCTCAAAACAATTCATATCCTTATCGCAATATTATGCCATAAAACAAAGTTTTGAACCCGAATAAGTGCTTTTATACTACACTTGTTATCTAATAAAAAACGTTATAAGAAAGCACCTCGACAAGGGGCTTTAAAAATCCGAGAACTCACTCATCATAGCTGGTATTGTGAGAACTGTGGTTTCCTTGCACTTCATTGCTTCGTAGTTGATCTGAACCATAACTTGTTCCAAAATAGTCGAAATTCTTGCGTCGGGAGAAGAGCGCTACGACCTTGCTGCTCTAGAACACTGAAGACCTCAAAAGTATAGTTTTAACTGGCAAGCGCAGTCTAATTGGAAGCGTATTAAGTATTATCTAGAGCTACAAACTTTGTTCAATTCAAAAAGTAGAAAATTGAAGCTTGCTTCTTTAGCCTTTACATAACTCTTTTACCAAAAATCTAAAATTTGAGAGTAAATACTTAGTGTTTGCATTACAACACGTGATACAAACCCCCTGAGCTGAATTATTGTTAGCTGCAATGCTAGAAACCATTTGTGCGAACACTAGCTAAACCATGCTAACAGGTAAAATAAAGCCGGAGTCCGTGAAGTTCTTGCTGCAACAAATTTTTGTTCCCAAGACCGACTATCTGTTAATCTCACCATGCTTCATTGATTCCTAATTTTCTTCCTCAAGCCAAACACGAGATTTTACATTAGTCTTTATTTAAAACTGACGTTTCGGCAGTTCACCTTCTCCAGAGCCTGGGAAGGTCAAATTGTCTGCAATTTAATCATTCAAGCACCTCCATTACTCTCCTTTAGCAAAAATCGCCGGACTTAGATTTCAATCGCATCAAGCACAAAATTGACTCTCAACAAACTCACCGCTTTTTATATGTGTTCCACTGATGATTCAAGTGGAGATCACCGGAAGGAGATCACATATGCTCTTAATTCACCTCACCCATCAAAATAACAGTCTTATATACTGACTCATATCACGAGTGATAACGGGGCATTCCTCCCTGCGGTTTATAGTTGGATTGGTGGTGTTTATCCAAAGCGCTTTCAAAATCTTTGGCGTCAGCTAGGTGCTCTTCTAGACGGGCATAGCTCGGCCTACCCGTCTCGCCAGCATATTTATCGTCGTACGCTTTGTAAGAGATTACTAAAGTGTACCTACGCTCATGCATTCACCGTCTCTGCTGTTAGGACATATTTTACAATCATTTATCATACGGAAACGGTCATATAAGCGGTTACGACAAAATTAGCGCCTTAGAGTATTCTGTGCCATTTTAATGACAGCTGCCAATTGCTCTAAACCTACTGTTTTCAAACAACGTTCTATGGCAGTACCTATTTCATTAGAAAAGAACGGGAAGATATACAAGATTTCCCATTCATTGAAATTTTCGTTCGGAGACGTGCTGCTTCCTTTAAACTCAAGCCGACAAAATTTTGTTGTTCTCTAGTGAGTATTAAGAAATTAAGTGATCATGTTAAGTAGTTTCTTAGGGCATTTTTCTTTTTCCTTCATCCTTGTTTGTGCTTGAAAGTCTGTTGACCAAAAATTTGGATTGCGCCAGTTTCTCAGCAATCACGAAATGCTACGTATGCAGACCCTGATTAAGTAAGCTTTTCAGCTTTGTATTTGAACTTGCAAGTATTGCATTGCTACAATAATTTTCTATTCATTACCTCGTTTGGTGGCATGACTTCACAACCGAAAGCTGTCACGATTGTTATCAGTGAAATATTAAGCGCACTGATCGAAAATCTTGACGTGTTTGTAAGAGTGTTCATTTCCATCGTCCGAAAAATTTAGCAAATATTATGCGCTTACTTTGGAAAAGTTTTCTAGTTTATACATGACACCATTTATATCCAAACGAATAATCCGAAACTCAGCATTAAAATATAGAGACATCGATGTGCTGAAGATTTGCAGCTTTTCGACATTTTCGAAAATTCTAGGTATCTCTAAAGCAGCGGAAAAGAAAAATTTTTTATGCCATTTTTGCGGTAACGTGACACGTTTAGGCGATCTCTCAGTATCAACAAATGCTCGAACAGCGCAATTACCAGAGAATATGTTGAGTTGCCACCATTTCATTCGTGTTTTTGAGCTATAAAATCCTTTCTTTTCCCAAAAATAGATGACTCTATAACGTGAAACAGCGCCATTAAAAATGTGCTCTAGAGAAAACATTTTTAAAGAAAGATATCGATTGGTGAAACAATTCCCAACTTCCGATGTGGCAACGAATTTCCGAGAATCAAAAGCCACAATCTCTCACTCCCAAGAGACCGCCATAGAAATCGGTGCGCATATAGCGAATTGCGTGACATTCGTTGTTTGATTGAACTTTTTTTCTCCGTTTTGCAAAAATTTTTGGAATTCCGGTACTACTTTGATAGAACACAATTTTCTCTACTCGCTTTTATGCCTTGGTTTAGATATACGGCACGTATATAGAGAAAAACCCTGGTCTACCATGTCGTACTGAACTTGGCACTTTACTTCCAATTATTTAGAGTTGACGTATGGGAGAAAATACTGAAAAATTATAATTAGTGGAGGAATTCCGAGCTTGAAGGGACAATCGAGTTTGAGTAAAAGGTTTGGAACATTTGCATCATGGCAAACTATAGGTCAGAAATATGTGTTTCCAGAGAAGTATTCTCAGCACTTTTTCCCCATCCGCAGCCATATTTGAGGAACGCATTTTTATTCCTCTTCGGCGTTTTAGTGATTATTCGAAAACTTGTATTTCAAGAATTTTAAGAATGTGTTTCAATTTTGAGTGGTTTTTATATATACTGTAGAAGCAAAAAAATTCACAGTCAAGGATCTATCGCTGGCCGGAGCTTTTCATTCACAGCTCTCAGCTTTGATCGATATCTGAGGTATGCACCATGTATTTGTTTTCAATGTTCAACTTCGTTTAGGGTGATTGAATACATGTCTGACCCTTACAGTGACTCATGATGGCCTACCGCTGTACCAAGTCAGTACTGATTATGTTCGCATTCAAGTCGTGTACCAATTTACCGAATTAGGAGTAATGGATGGCTTGGTGAGACATGAGCGCGAGATCAAACACCGACTTCGTGTGCAAGGCAGAACACCTCTAATCGTTGCTCCACAAGTACCCTAATTGCAATGGTATGCGTGGTTTGTAAAAAGAAGGATATTCCAGTGGGTTCTCACAGATAAAAGAATATTGAGTTTCGCACTCGGAGACGTGTCCATAGCGCAACACAATTTCATGTGACCTGCGATGCGTACTGAGTGCGAAACGCACTATTCTTTTAGCTGTAACAAAGCACTAAGAAGTCTTTCTCGAAAGCCAAGAATATTACTGAAATCAAATGAACTTGTTTTGATTTAACGGCTTTTTGCGGTGGTATGATGTTATATATATATATCCTTTCATTATTATTTGAGTTAACATGTCATGTGGTCTGGTAAGGGCTCTTGTACAGCCCGAGACACGTGTTTCGTCCTTACAGACTCATCAGCCGGGCAGAATCCGTCGTCCGTCGATCTTTTCATAGTCAGTTCTCTCGGGAGCGCCACACTCCTTATATATAGTTATCGACGACCTACGCTTTACACTCTATATCAGGTGAAACATTCACCTAACACAGAGTGTTTTCGCACTCGATTGCTAGCTGGCTGGTATTTTTATCATATTACACCTTTTCTTCGAGTGCTTTATTAAGACCACGCTCAAATTTCAATAGATCCTTTCATTATTATTCAAGCCAACATGTCATGTGGTCTGGTAAGGGCTCTTGTACAGCCCGAGACACGTGATAACTATATATAAGGAGTGTGACGCTCCCGAGAGAACTGACTATGAAAAGATCGACAGACGACGGGTTCTGCCCGGCTGATGAGTCTGTAAGGACGAAACACGTGTCTCGGGCTGTACAAGAGCCCTTACCAGAGCACATGACATGTTGGCTCAAATAATAATGACAGGATCTATTGAAATTTGAGCGTGGTCTTAATAAAGCACTCGAAGGAAAGGTATTTTATATATATATATATGCATATATATATATATATATCCATCGATGTGATGTGCAGTGATGTGCAAGACTTTAGCGCCAGGCGGGACCAGAAACGGAAAGAGTGAAGTGCGGATTCTAGTCCCTCCTGGTGCTAAAGTATTGCAGATCACTCTACACAATGGTTATATAACTGAAATCGTTAGAGGTTACGCTATCGAATGAGTTTTGAAGTTTGAAAGGAAAGCTGTGCGAAACGAAAAGCACTTAAATGCGCAGCGCATTTTCATTGTTGTTGCTACAGTTCACTGAAAAACCCTTTTTCTAAAGGCAAACACACCAATGAGATTTTTGAGATTTAGGCTATCGATCATTCAATGAAAGACGGTAGCTTGATGCCAATGTTGCTAAATTCATCCACATATCGGTGTATGGTATACGCGCCGCATGTGAAAATAAATCTTGATTCCAGTGACACAACGCAATAAAAAGTTTTTTTTTTCGGGAAACCAAGGACACTGTTAAACTTTTCCAAACTTGATCTACCGAATAATTGCTGAATTTCTCTAGGAAGCTTTACGCAGCGAAAAATGCCTGATTGTGGAATAAATTTTTCTTCATAGTGTTACTGAGGAATATGAAGACCTATCAAGAAACAATATATAGCGTGTAAAATTTCAAGATTCAAGCTACGAAATGACTATATAAATGCTTGAAAAGAGCGAATTCTTATTTCTTTGAATATCGGTACTGATAAGGGAACTACTGTATCTTCCACAATGATGAACGTGCGCTCTTCTTACACTCACTCCAGCTACATACTACAATTACCTCCCCATAGACTACTATTAGAGGTGTTCAGTTGAGCAGATGTACTTCCAAGCTACGTTCTCGAAATACAGGCGGTACAAATAAACAATAAAGGTTTTAATTTGTTTACTTATTTACCTGGATGTGGTAATACGGGTTGAAAATGAAGGATTTCAAAAGAACTTATTATTTTTCATAATAACAGAAAACCTTTATAAAAGGTTCGTCAGAGTTTCCATTCTTTATGTAACGACAAGATACCTCTGACATATAAACTTTACCTATAATTAGCGCTGTAACATTTTAGGAGTGAACTGTAATAATCTTTTCGTCCTCACAGAGTTCCATGATAACCTTTAAAAAACACCAATTATAATATCGAAATTCTCGAGATTTGAGCTACTCAACGACTTGTACATTTAGCGAAGAGCTATAATGAAGCCTCAGCCGAGTAGTTGAAAAAATTGAGTGTGAAAATAAATCTTTTTCACTGCTACAACGCAGCAAAACTTTTTTAAAAATCAAACTTGTCGTTAAAATGGCAAAGATCTAAGCTTTTCAATCACTACCGGATGGCTGAGAAAGAGATTTCATTCAGCGAGAAAGGCCTTCAGAAAGTCTATTTGATACACGTAGTCCCTTAAGGGCTGATATCTAATGTTCCTCTTAGGTTTTAATAATCGATCAGAATTCTTTTTTTGACCACGGCAGTGGTATGCTGTTACAATATGTCCAATAATGTAGAGTGCTGTGCAAAAACATTTGCGTCATCCTGGCTGACGCAAATGTCTTTGTACGCCACTCTACATTATTGGATTTATTGTAACATCATACTACGTGATCAAATAAAATGACTTCTGATTGATTATTGAAACCCACTGTCTGTCAGCATAAGTGGGTTCGTTGTGATAATGAGCGCCTCGCCAGACCTTAGACTGTTGACTGTTGACAGATAACGCGTTGTAGCATAGGAAGAGTGGAGTGCAAAACGAGCGTCGGAGATGCAACGGTTCAGCACACGCTCACGGAACGAGTAAGGTCTGGGTTCGAATCCCCGCTGACGCTAATGTTTTGTACGCCACTCTACATTATTGGGTCCCTATAAGGGTGGTCTTTGTGATCACCTGTATCACCTGCCGTCGCGTTGACCGTCGAGTGACTCGAGCGGGCACGAGAAACATTTCCATTTTTACCTGTCGCGTGCAAGAATAGCCCAGTGGGTCCTCTTTCTTCTAGAGATTCGCTGCGCGTCATATCTTTCTTCTATGTATTTCGTGAAGGAATCGGATCCATTGGGTCCATGGTCTTGCTGTAGAGCGCTTGATATCTCGAAGAATCCAGCGGTAACGACTCTAGTTCATCTGTTATATGAAAATCGAGAAAACTTATCTTGATTAGCTGACACGAAGTTGGTAAACTAGTCGTAAAAGTTCGGCTGACGTTTCGGCGACCTGCCTTCTTCACAGCCTGGGCGTATGTAGTATTAGACTATTTGGAAGATTCGAATGGTCTTATTTACATGCTGCCTAGGTCAAGTTAGAAGATCAAACGAAGAAAGAGCGCGAGACTCGTGTGATGGTGACGCACTCCTCCTTCTGATTCATTTCGGTTTTCTTCGCTTCGGTTATTCTAGTTCATCTGTTGTCGTTGCAGCGCATTACGTGTACAGCCCACCTTATTTTCGATATCATGGCTGGTAGGACGACGTATTTGATTTTCGATCTTTGTCGTAGGTCCAAACTTTGGATCCTTTCTCTGATTTGCAGGACACGGGATACTCTTAGCATCTACCTATCAACTTCGCGTTCAATAACGCCAAGTGATCTTTCATCCTGCTTGCATAACGACCAGGCTTCTGCTGCATACGTTAGGGCAGGGATAATCGCCGAGGTCGAAAAGATGGGTACGGAGTCGGATGTTCTTAGTCCTTCGTCCTCCTCACTACATATACATATACATATGTCGCATTTGTGATATGGCTATGAATTATCGTTTTTTGGAGCTGACGGCCTTATAGTCAGAGGAGGATTTTGTTCAAAAGCTTTACTGACGGATCAGAAGTCGAGGGAACGAGGTGGCTTCAGCAGTCCATTAACATAAGAAGCACAATGGTAAGTTCCTTCGGAATTGTTCGAAAAATGAGCAGATCGACTGAGACAGCATTTTTTCTAAACTGAGAAAAACCTTCACAGTTACCCTAGTATTGAAATGGGATAAGAAAGAAATGTGCTCAAGAACGCGACCGAAGTGCCACTGAGCATAAGTTTGCTCAGCCACCTTTTCGAAAGACTCCTCCATCAATTTCTCGCAGTATGTCCAGGAGGTGCAAATGAACTAGAACTTCCATTCTTTCGTATAACCGTTTTCAGAGATGGTGCGATGTTACGAATATGACCCAATCATTTAAGTGATGAGCAGAACTTTAATCGTCGGACGAGATTCAAGCACGCATTTCAACCTTTACGAGAGTGCGTACAAAACAGAGCATTTTGTTGCACAATTGCATACTGAAGTCACATTCTATTTGTAAAATAGCTGCAGAATAATTCTGCAAAATTTCGGAGATAGCCATCTGAAAGTTCAGAACGTTATTTCTTCCGCAAGTAGCCAATACAGTTTATTCAATACTTCAGGTTTTCTAAAGTTGTCATAGATTTTTTACCCAAACAATGCCCTCATGCACACATTGTTCGTTCTTATTGAAGAGGGTACCTCGCAAAATTGCATCCACTACGATTCCAACATCTTGCGTAATTGACAGTAAAGTCTATCTTTTAGTTTACAAAACTATTGCGCTGCCTAGGATCACTTGGAATGCGAATTTAAAAGAGAAAAAGGTTAACATATGTCCGCACGACATAGTGATTATTCTCTAATGAAACATTCCTTCCACTCTTTGGACAGCGCTACAGCACTGATTGATATGTTGTGTAATGGTGAAGATTTCGTTCTCTGCCATTGCTATATCAAGGATTCTGCGAATCGGCAACTTTTAAGTTTTATTTGTTAGTTCCTCTTAGTGTAGCAGAGTTATTGGCCGTATTCCCAATATTTTATAAGCACTGAGGAAGTTGAATGAGCAGTTGAATCGTATGACTTCTTTGTTTTTATTTATATATGAGCGACGAACAATTGGGTCACAGTGTCCTTCTTGGAGTTTCAACATGATATTGTATTAAAAAAGTGAACTTAAACCATGCAGAAGAAATCCAGTAGGAAGAAATTTCTCCACCGCAAATCGTGGGAATGCTTAGAGTCTCCTTGGAAACTCCCAGCTTATGTGGCCACCTCAGTAATATATGAAACCATTACATTATTACCATATTCGACATTGAAAAAATTGTAAGATTAGTTTTTCGCACTTATCCTGTTTATTGAGGTGCTCGGTAGTTTTATAAAATAGCTTTGGTTGGCAGAAATAGAGAAAATTATGGAAATTTCAGCGGAAAATAGTACATTTGGAATGGTAAAAAAGAAATGCGCTATTATGTACAGCAGACTACCGTGTTTAAAGCATTCTGCAGGTTATGGAAACAAACTATTTCAAAATTTCGAAATGGTGCATTCTTGTTAGAGGTGGCTATTTTGACTCTGTCGATATATCTAGGTTGGAGAGCAATTGATATTATTCCATCCAGTCGACGTCATTGATAAAGATTCTACTCATTTGCAAATCTATTGTGACACTCCTTCCACTCAGAACGTGATAATTCTTAATTATACCCACTAATAAAGAATCATATGCAAAAAATCTTGCGGCAGATGAGATTCGAACCCTCATTTCGCCCTATCCAGGGGCGCGTGCTCAATTTTTGCAAATTATAATCAATTTAGTAGATAACTTAACTCTATTATTCAATTTAATTAGATAGCATGTTATCGAGGCAAAAAATAGTTGGTTGACAAGTAATGACTACATATTTTGCACCAGCCGAAGAAAATCGACTGAAAAAAGGTGGTGTCCACAATCACGTGCTGTCAACACAGCGTTTCTTCATCCTTGCTATGAAGTTGGTCATGTGAGCGTGTAGCTCTGTTGAAAGGGCTGATAGCGCCGAAACGTACTTATGTCAATGCCGTAAAAGCCCGAAAAGGCTCAAAACATTCCCTCAACTGATTTGATTGTTTCACTTGCTTTGTTGGGCGACAAATCAAAAGCACTGTCGGTAGGTAGTAATTGGCCGTGTTGTGAATTTTTTATAGGCCCTCAAAAAGATTAGATTAGCAGTTCCGAGTTGCGCGAATCCGTCTTCTATAACTTTTGCATTGCTTTAGGTGGATCGTTAAGCGGTGAAAACTTTCACCACAATATTATACTGTTCAGTTTCAACACGACACAGCAATTTGTCAACATACCTCAGCCAATGAAGGAAAATGATCCCCTTTCCCAAGTTTTTAATTTAGCAGTCTCGCGAAAGCTTCAGTTCAATTCAAACACAAAAAGCGCATTTTTTCAGCTTCCCTGATTTCCCTTGAGCCAACTTTGTGTATGAGTTCTATTAGAGTCTTGTTTGACATAGTGTAAGTTTTACCTCTGCTTTTATATTATGAAGTTTATTTCAGTGTGTTGGCAGGGAATCACTGAATTAGGTTAGTTAATGTGGTTTGAACCCTCTCAATACCGATTGTGCCTATGATGCTTATCCATATTTTTCTCTGCTTGTCGCTGACGTCTAGGTGAATTGAGACCTTATTCAAAACTTCAAAGGCGACAGATATGCTACCTTAGGAAGGCAGAGAAGAGCGCTTTGTAAACTTGTTTTCTTCGTAAGTTTTTCATTTCTAACACTAAGATAGAACGTATGTTATTATAGGTATTTAGGTTATATATGTTATCGCTTTAGAGACCAAGTGTGCCAAAAATGAAACGCTGGCCTCTAATGGTTTTTTCGTCGGTCATATATTTCTCAATAGACTTTTTACACGTCTCCATTTGACCGTTTCTTGAAGGAATCACTCGAAAGGATAATGCTCTGATAATAATATAACGAGTTTTTAGTCGTTCGTCAAGTCTAAGTGCTGGACAGGCGCCTGTTACTTCCTCAAGGACTCCTCAGTAGTATAGTCTACAGTCCCTATCACCTGACTTGGAGTGATTTATTACTCGGCGTCGATTCCTTCATAGGGGACTATCGACTGAACCAAAGAACTGCGCTAATGAGGAGTCTTTGAGGACGAAACAGGGGCCTGTCTGGCATTTAGACCTGACGAACGGCTCGAAACTTGTTATATCCCAGTGATGTAGAGTGCTGTGCAAAAAGATTTGCGTCAGCCGGGATTCAAACCCAGACCTCACTCCTTCCGGGAGGGTGTGCTGAACCGTCGCACCACAGACGCTCGTTTTGTACGGCACTCTTTTTACGCTAAAACGCGTTATCATGTGGCAACAGAAGCAACATGTGTAAACTTGACTTCTTCATGTCTATTACTTTCGTGTTTCCTTTATTCTAATACTTTCGCGTTTCCTTTCTAGATTCAGATCCCTTTTACAATGTTTACATTTTGAATCTAGTTGGGTACGAAATGTAGACAAAAATATCTGTGACATCATGTCGAATCATTCAAAAGTTGTTGTTGATATCAAATGATCTGTTCAATCTTCGAAACTCAGAAGAGTAGCACTTTTCCTAATGTAATTATGGCTTTAAGGTAATGAAAGCTTTTAATCTCCTTAGTTTCAACTCCTAAGCCTCCTTTCTGAATTTTCTGCTCAAATCTTTGTGATTTTTGGTTTTTTTTTTTGCTGTGAGAATTCTTTCTAACAATAAAACGTGCGTTTTTTGTGTTGCTACTTTTCTTTATTAAACTTTGAGGATCTCTGTTCAGTAAAAACAGTTTGTGAATGTGATGGCACTTTTTTTTTTTGCTGTAATCAACGTGATTTTTAAAGACGATCAATAGACATACATAGAATAACAATTGGTTACTGGCTTTATTCCTAGTAGTTAACACCAAATCGCTTTAAATTAAGTCTTTTGGAAAAATGTTAGATTTCAAATGCACTTTCAGAGTGGCATATTTCAGTTCAAAGTAAACTAAATTCATTTTATTTTTACTGCCACTTGCAGTGGTATGATGTTATAGTATACCCGATATGTGGAGCGCTTTGCAAAAACGTCTGCGCCATACGGGATTCGAACCCAGATCTCACTCTTCCTGGGAGCGTATACTAACCGTTGCACTACCGACGCTCGTTTTGCACAGCACTCCACATATTGGATATACCATAACATCATACCACTGCAAGTGGCAGTCAAAGTAAAATGAATTTAGACTGATTATCGATATCCAAAGTCTGTCAACACAAGTGGGTTCAATGTCGATAGCGGCTGCCCCGCCAGACCGTCGACGGTTGGCTGTTGGCAGGCAACGCGTTATAGCGTAAATAAGAGTGCTGTGCAAAACGAGCGTCGGTAGTGCAACGGTCAGCATACGCTCCCGGAAAGAGTGAGATCACAGTAAACTGTTAATGTAAATGTATGTTTCATGATCTCCAGGTTGTTCCTCGAACAAGAAAAAAGAGGTCCACATTCGATTGCTCGTAAATCTAGACTTCTAGAGCTGATGAAGGTGTTGAAGACGAATTCAGCTCCGGCTTGTTTTTCGAAATTTCTTTTGCGAATTGAGTGGTGAGCAAAAGTACGATCTCAGACTGGAGTCGAACCCGCGCTTCACCCACACTAAGTATGCGTGCTACCACTACACCTCGAGGCACATTCGCGCCAACCCTCAGTCTTCAACATCTCTACGTTAGCTGTCAGCCAACAACCCTTAGCAGTCTTGGTCGGGTATACGATTTTGCCTCATAAACCCAGTTGAGCTGACAGCCATTGTTAGATACAATACTCGAGAATTCTAGTATTTTACTGCTTCATTCTCTGCGACTGCTTGCTGCTCAACCGGGTTTATAAAGCGAAATCGCATACTATATCAAACCTGTTGAGGCAGGTGGCTGACAGGTAACACAGAGATGTTGAAGAATGAGTGGTGGCGCAAATGTGCCTCGGTGATGTAGTGGTAGCATGCGTCCCCAGTATGGATGAAACGCGAGCTCGACTCCCTTTTGAGGTCGTATTTTTGCTCACCACTCAATTCTTAGATGAAACATCATAACACTGCGAAAAAAAGCAGCATAAATACTAGAATTTCCGAATATCTTTGCACAAAATACTATCAACATGTTCGAGGAGATTTAGTCGGTAGGCAAGAGGACTGACGAGCACTGTGGATGAGGCAAATTTCCGTATCTCAGCTCGCCTACCCATGTGAGGCTAGTTGTGCGACGCTTTACCTTGAAGAACCGATACCTTTCTGCAGACCAGTGCGATGGATAGTTGCTGGAGTTTCTAGTCAATTTTCGGGTTACACTTGTCTACCGTTGTCAAGTGTTAGAATTCGTCGTCATTGAACCACTTAGCTGATCGTAGCCGTATTGGGCCGAGAGGGAGTATCTTTTGTTGCTTGCCACAAAAATTCTCAATAAATCGGCCGTTCTGGTTGCGTACAAGAAAGCCTGCATCAAATGAGACTAGCAATTTTGTGAATTGCCAATATTCTTGGGCTATTTATTGTTGAGGCTCTTTGACTTTCCAGTCTTCCAAATGCTTTAAAGCAGTTGAGATGCATGCACTAGGCTCTTTCGCGAGTTCTTGAACATGCTTTCGTATTTACAGATAAGTGTTCAATCTAGCATGTTCAAAATTTAAAGCACGCCCATGACCTCTTGCATCTTGAAGTGCGAATTCGCCACGACAGAGTGCTCCGGACTAGCGTTGACGTTGCATTTTTAGTACTTTTTCGACCATGTATACCATTACTTTTATCCGTTTGTCTGCACTGTGTACGAGTTCAAATTCGTAAGAGCTGTTGCAATTTCTTCCACGTTAGAATAAAATTTTCTTGAGGGCGCAATCTATATCGTAACCTAATTATACGGAGCGAAAACTCACGAAGTAAGCTTTTCAGTTATGCCCGTTAGTTAATAAGGTGTGCTAGAGCACACATATGAAATTATCAAAAAACATGATATTTATCAGACTGGAAGTTCCGCAAGTTTTATCAAAGTAAACTCAGTCGTTAATGATAATCTTAGCTACCATGTATAAGGCACCCACTGACTTATGCTGCCTAGATTGTAGGAGCAGTCCTTGGTCTGCTTCTTTGCTAAATGATAACTCACTACTAATGGTGTTAGCAGAAGGAACTAACTTGCCTGAGAGCAAAGAAATGTTTCATTATATAGCAGGCCTTTGCATATGATTGTATAGAAGAAATATGCATCCACTCACCTCAACGATTATAAATGAGTTGGATGCATACTATCTCACTCATGGATCAATGGACTCTAAAGGCTTCATCTTTTATTTACTTTTCCATTCAAAATGACACTAACTGCTTAGTGGGACAATCTTTTGAAGGAATCAGCTCTTTAGTACTGTTTTGTCATTAAATTAACTAATTATCCCTTCAAACGGTTAGACCGCTATCAGGCAGTAAACCAACACAATTTATCTTTTCAAACAACAACTTTTACGCGTTCTAGTGCTACCAGCACTTCCTTCCGGTTCTCTGTCGTGTTAGCGCTATCCATACAATTTTATTGGAATTGTGGGTGTGTTCGATCGACTACGACTTGAGAAACTGCAATCATTTCCTTCCACTAACATTTTGAATTGTCAAGCATGATTTTATTTTAAATCTCTCGACAACAGAACTGAAGCGTTTCCAAAAACTCACGACAAGCGGATGCCGTCGCTTAAGGAAAATGTTGATGCTTCACGACTCGCGCTCTTTGAAAGCGACAAGAGCTCTTATAGGTAACACACTTTTGAGAACGATGTAGTGAAAAAGAACACTGAATACCCGCTATTACAATCTTCCCTGATAGAGGTACAAACGGAATGCGACGTGATTTCCAATCATTTCTTTCTCGTGCAGTTATCATCCACAATTGTCTTCTGTCTTGAACACAGTGCCGTTCGTAAGGCCTGTTTCATAATCCTAAAGCGGTTCCTGTTGCCAATACACCAGCTGACCTTGAACGTCAAATACATCTGTCTACTGGATGGGTGCTTGTTCGAAAAGATGCTTGCAATCTTTTAGAGCCCACTCATTGTTTTCTATGTTCATCTTTCCATATTATGTGACTGGCACATCTGTGTTTAGCTATCAATGTAGATATTTTTGGATTGCGAAAGTAGGATAGTTTTCAAAGATCAGAGGTGAGCAGATCAGCAACGCTTTGAGTCATGATTTAGGTGACTTCACTTAAGTGTTCTATGGGTGATACGCAGATTTTATAACATATTTGAAGCATCAGCCCACGTTTCCGCTGCATATTAGAGCACCGGGAGTGCTGATAAATCGAAAAAGCGAGCAAGAAAACTATGGTCGGTTATTTGTTACTTTGAGAAGCCCGACTGCACCCTATGCTATTATCCTTCTTGTGCTTAGATACTCCATGTTAAGTTCATGTTGGTGGAACGTTCAAGGAACACATATATTTACCATCGCAAAAAAGATTTCCTAAAAGGTAGTGTCGCCGTGTTTAGCGTAGTAGAATCCTTTTGTCCGCTTCGCGTTGAATATTGCAGGGGTAAAGTGCGAATTCGTGTTTTGAGTGCGTCTAATGCATTGTATTTCGATGAAGATTTCTTTATACGAGTATTAAAAACGCAACTTACTATGTTCAAACATTGAAATGGTAGCAGACAATGATGATCCGAAGTTATTAGGTTGGGATTAAAATTAATGACCGCTCCACTCGCAAATCTTCACATAAGTGTAACTAAGCGCAGACACATCCATGTCAGTCAAGATAGGAACCATTAAATTCAACATATTCATCAAAAGAAATTAGTTTGTATAATTCTTTAGCATCAAGATTCGGGATATGACCAACTTTTGGATAGCTTTCTCTGCATCTTGTTGGTTGTGGAAGCGATGTTTCAGCTAGGTTTTGGAGATGCTTGGAGAAGTGCAATTGGTGGGCGCGAGGTGCGACAAATATAGAGGATAAGCAGATCTTTGTAGCCAAACCAATTCGTTAAACTTTGAAGCGTTCTCTGTAAGACGAGTGGTTTTTGGAGGTCTGTTATTGAAGTGCAAATACTTGATGCAAACGTTCTCACCTTTCCAGTTTGCTTTAAATAGAAAATAACTGTAGAATGGTCGACGTTGAGTTCCTCTGTAGCACTCGTGTGGTCTTAGGAAGAGCATCTTTAATGATCTGTCACCATGAGTTCTAATGAAGTTGGTACAAAAGTCACTGTGGTCTATGTATTGTTGAATGCGCCTTCTTTATGAAACTTCTTGAGCCAGCTCTGCTCTGTACGTTTGTTTGCAGTCCTAGGTTTATTACGTTGTTGATGTTGCGAGTTTCCTCTGCTGCTTTACGGCCCATTCTAAACTCTTCTAAACCGTAATTACTTTTATGCCAATCAACTTCCTCTTCATAGTCTAAAATAAATATAAAATAAGCAGCTTGTAAAACGTCATTAGCGGCAAAACATAGGGCAAGAAGTACACATAAACATGATATGCAACGTAAATACATTTATCCATGAATTTATACCAATATTAGCGGTAAATTTCAAGAATACATAGAACTTCATTACTCTTGCAACAGCCTAAGACTTACCAACAATACAAGAGAATTGATTACGACGAAGTCTTATACAAAAAGGGTTCAAACCTGCTGCAACAACATGTGTGAATAAGTTAAGCAACATGAGTGAGAAGTGTAAGGACCTAACTGCTCATGATGAGCAACCAGGGAGGTGGTTCTTGCTGACGGTCGTCCGGCAACACGAGACCTTTGTTCCTTGCCACATGTGCCTTTTACCCGTTTCCATAATTGACCAATCTATTTCTTTGCTCCCCTCGTCCTTTGAAAGCTATCGCTTACATCGTTATTGTTGATGGTCGGCTAGTTACACGATAAATAGATAGCAACGAATCCATTTAAGTTGCTACAAACATCGTTTAGCTTCGTTGGTACTTTTTTAAAAAAGCAACGATGTCATGAGCGAGATGAATGTTTATAACACACACCACGTAAACCCCTTTCGTCCTAACAGCGTGACTTCATCATCCATTAGAGTGTAGCAGTGTACATCATCGTTAATATAAAGTGAGTTTGTAGAACCCTTTTTTCTCTGGGTATTGTATAGATCTAATGGAAAAGCCGTGTTTTTGTGATACAGTGTCCGACAATCTGCGAATATAGGAAGCCCACCACCGCTTTTGATGTGCGTGTACTTCCTCTATCCACAACCTACAGACACGCCACGTGCCCTCGCCACTAAATGGGCAGAGATCCTCATATGAAGGTTCAAAGAGGGAGATCCGTGATATGCATTGAACTATATATTTACTTACTTATTTAGTTACGTATATATGTATTTGCTTATGAATACATAATTTATATTATTATATTCACCATATATGCTTGTGACACGCGTGGAGCCTAGCTCCACTTTCAATACTGTCCGGCTGTCAACAGCGAACACCCCATGTAACATCACAGTTCGGCTAATCTCAAGATTGCTAGGAGACTTGACCAACCAGATTCTACGACGTTGAGGAACATGACGAAAAAACGAATTGAATGCTATAAGTACTAGGATCTGCACGGTAAAAAAAGGAAAAACACTGTGAAGATGGATCAATGAAGTAACAAGTGCTTATGCGTGTATTCAAATATATTAGCTGTTCCATAAGTTTTGGCACCACAGCAGCAACACCAAATTTCTCAGACAGATTTAATCAAAACTGCATAATTTTTGCATCGCTCGAATGCAAATTTTCTTGCAAACATTTGGTGCACAGGTTGCCTATAATTGTTGAGAGATGGAGCTGTCCTGGGAACAAATTCGCTTGTTACTCATACACGAATGGCGTATGGGGGAAAACGCCAGTAAACAGCCAGAAGAATTAATGGAGCTTCATGTGTGTTAAAATCAACAAAATAAAAACTGATAGTTCTTCCGCACCCTGTATATTTCAAATATGTTATCCGGGAAAAAATGAAGAAACGACCCCTTTCGTTTGCCAAGAATTTTCTATACTAGTGTAAGTAGTCATTTGAAAGTCTATATTTTGGGCTATTGCACTCTCCTTTTATGTTACACTCTCCTTTTATGAAAAGACCCTTTTATAACGCTGTAGCATTCAAGATAACATCACTCTTCACATCGACTGCGCGCGTTAATATGTGTTTGCCGGAAGTACGAAAAAAATGAACGTGTAGAGAAAATTTAACGTCTCAGAGAGACACTTTATACCTGATGATTCTTGCAAAGCTGAGAAAAGGACCCAGACCGAAAAACAAAGACAGCGGTTCACATTGCACTGCACCAACGCGGTTGATCGATCAATAGCTGAACGCCGTATAAAATCCACCGCCAGCAGGTACCCAGACGCATACTAGCCCACAAATAAATTCGCTACACATGCAAGAGTTAATCTTATCCCGGCTTCAGTAAATTGAAACGGTCTTTCCACAAAATAAGCACAATTTTGGAACTGTCAAAACTTGCATTATCGAAGGGACTTATTATTTGAAGAAAGAGTTCTGCCCTGCGAGAAATATGCGTGTGTAAAACACAAGTATTTTCTTCCTGCCACAAAGTTCTGAAATGAATTTTCTTCAAAAAGACTGCCTAGCGCAGTGGTCAATTATTTAAACTTTTGGATGATTATATATATATATATATATATATATATATATATATATATCATCCATTATAATCGTTTATATACATATATATATATATATACATATATATGTATACATACATATGCCTATGTACATATAAGTGTATTTAGGTATATACATATATATACATATATATGTAATCATATTAATGTATGAATTCATAAATGCAGGTGAGCAAAAAGTTGTGAACATTTTGTATGTACTTGATTTTAGCACTGGTGTAATGTTTGCTTATTAATGCGGACTATCTTATTGACTTCTCTGATCGATTTTGGTCTACCATCTGTTTTATTTATTTGTCTGTTTTCAGGTGTGCTCAAGTTGTGGATAGCAAAGAGCAGGGTATGGCTGTAGTTGAGTTGCACAACACGGGAACGAAAATGGCCGATATTGTTAAAATCGACTGGTTCTAAAGTGGCAAGTGCCTATAGAGCCGTGAACGTTTGAGAAAGACGAGAGAGATTGAGTGTAGTCTTGAAAAAGTCGTTCAAGCACCTCGTCTATCTGAACAATATTCAGAAGATCCGCTGCCAAGTACAACAAAGTTCGAAACTTCCGATGCGCAAAAAGCTCAGGAAGCTCGGGATCAACGATTAGAGCGTCTGAAACATTGTCAAAAACAAATCGAAGCTGCGCAGTTACAACGTCGCTCGTGCTCACTTTCTCGACAGAAAAAGGAGAGGAAAACGGCTTCCCAAGGCTAATTGAGTAATTCGTTTGATAGCTTTTGCTCGCTCAATGACGATGCTTTCTAAGGATGGGAAGATATCCACATTCGAACCACTCCACAATCGCCGGAATTGACGCCAACAGTTCAGGAAGGGTCAGCAGAAGTCAGCTCTAGCAAAAACCGTGAACCACAGCCATTTTCCGGCCTCTGTTATAGTCTCGGACGTTCGTTTGCACTACCGGAAAGACGCCGTTGGTCTTTACAGAAACATCAAAACCAGCGCTATCAGCTATCAGCTGCAAGTTTTACGAGGTTTACTGAAGCCTTAGAGTGCTCTAAACTTTAGCGGCCGACCTTATGGTAGCGCAACCGATTAAACGCATTGTTTCGATATTCAGTAAAGGTGGAATGATATCTGCATAAGTTTTACTGATATTATTGAATACATACGATTATATCCTGATATCTGGCTAATAATTCTTCATTGCTGTTGCACTTGGGTGAGTCTCATTTTGCATTGTGAAATCGTCAAAAGCAGTGCCGTAATGTTGTCGAGCTGTAGTGAACAAGAAGTACTTCGCTTTACCAAGCGAACATATGAAGGAAGACTGAAAGCCGGAGGCGATGAGAAGCAGCAGGGCGAAACTAAACCTGAGGAAACCAAAAACAAAGAGGGAAGTAAGGAGAAAGTCTCAAGCAAACAAGGAGATGTCGATGCAGGAGCTATAAAAACTAGTGCCGAGAAAGCAACGACGAATGAGTCAAAAGATGTAACTACCAGCACCAGCAAAGTTACCCAGGTAATAAATCTCTTGTTTTGTTTTGTTTCCATCATATACTCTAGCAAATGAGTCGGGCTCGAGATAATAGAGTACAAAGGGCTACTCTGTTTTGGTTCATGTAACCGAAGCAATAGTTTTACGTTATCTTTTACAAACCCACCGCTCACACACTTCATTGATTAAAACGGAGTTCTTTCTAAAATCCATGCACATTTATCAGCAATGAATGCTCAAAAATTATAGAGCATTTCAACAACAGAATTTGTTACTGGAATTTTTTCCACATACCTAGCCGTCTAGGCATTATAGAATTCCACAGTAAGATAGTTGGAAATCGTAGGCAAAGACAAAAAATCTCTTGGCATTGATAACTCTGAGTCAATTCGATCACCGCCTTAGTTGACTATCTTGAGATGAGATCAAAATTTTCGCAATACACAATTGTTTATAACTTGCGAAAAAAAGGAAGCGCAGTATTGAATATAAAATCCATATTTTCAGTCCAAGCCAGCGCCAAAAGCGATCGAAGTGAGTATGTTGAATATCTGCTGTGGCTGAACATGAACAGGAGGAAAAAAAAATGGGCTGCAAATCTTCCTTTTAGGGAAATTTCACGCAGCCGCTTGTCTTTGCAATAATAAGTGTGACACTGGGGTCGTTTCAGTTCGGATATCATATCGGCTGTGTTAATGCTCCTGGTGAGGTAAGTCAGTCGATCTTCAACGGACTTATGAGGGAGTCTCAAAAGTCACGTATATCTAATGACGGTGCCTCGGAAGTCTTGTGTAGTTGGATACTGTTTTGTCACGCACTATAATAGTAGTTATAAATATTACAGATTATCACTGATTGGATCGTAGAGTCACACAAGGAGCGATTCAACACTACGCTTGACAAGCCTACTGCAGACCTGACATGGTTTGTAAAATTAAAAAATTACTTCAATTGAGGAAATGAAGAGTGTTCCCTGCCTTTTAAGAAGAGCACTCCGTAGCAACTCTTTAGAACTAATCAGTCAAATAACAACCACCTAGTGATACGTGGAGAAATCCCATTCATTCACTCATTGTAAGCAAAAGTTTGATGAGAGTGATATTTCGGAAAGCATTCTGAATTTTTAACTTGTCACTAGTATCTCGCAACCGAATCTTATTAGAGATACTAGAATAACTACAGTAGACTTCTCCTTATACTTAACCACCAGCCGCTATCGCCTCATGTAAATAGCTTTGAGATAGACTTTTTGATACTAAGGTTCTTCAAAGACACCAGCGACCATTATGATCAATCGATCATCTTAGATGTGAGTACAGTAATTAGTGATGCGGTCTATTAGGACTTGCGCTGATGAAAAGACCAATAGTTCAACCTCCTCCACTAATACTTCCTCTTCATTCAATTAACGAACGCCTTAGAGCAAGCCTCAGCTAGGCTACCTCCAAGTTGCAGAGGACTCGTCTCGAACAGTATGCTACGACATCCGAAAGTAAGACGGAATTTTGAAACAGCAGCATTGTGAAAAGTGAATGTGAAGAAATGAATTGAATACAATGAGTGCTGAGATCAGCACGGTAAATCGTGATAACTGATCTTGTCAAAATTCAAACAGAAAAATCGACCATTTAGTCAAGTTAAACATAACCGATCTGCGTACTACTTTACTTTAGGATGCAATCTGAAAATATCTATAAATCAGTATATCGAGCTTCCCAACGATATCTTGGGTATCATTCTATCATTATATCAACCGATGCGTGAGGTGCAAAGAAAGAAGAAGACTAAGCAGAAAACTGGATTGTCGAACAAATAACAGCTTTATGTCAAACTTAGTACTAATTACTGGCCGGTAAACTTGAAAAGCTCCCCATCAATTCTGATTAGGAAGATTTCTAGAGTTTTCTTTGAAAATTAAACCTTTTGTGTTGGTGCACAGATTAGATTGGATATCGTGAACTTTTAAGATGTTTCAATAAAGTCATATCATAAGAGTAGAGCGGTGCTAATAATGCTTACCGACACAAGGACGGTACTTATTTGACCCTACCCAAAGCTCGACTCGCCACTCATGACGGTGAGATCAGAAGATTGATGACAGACTTGGCTAAAGATAGCTTAATCTCTTTAGTCCAAGAGGAAGCGCTCTGACGTGGGTAACCCAAGGCTCCTGCGAGAATCTACTTGACCGGATTTCAACGAATTTCATGACGAGAGAAAAGTCCTCGAGTGACGACGACTGGCAAAAGTTGGAAAAACTGCAAAAAATGGATACGAGCAAACAAATTGATATAAGTGCTGGAATCTGCACTGTACATGTGAAAAACGTAATGTAAAGAAAAGGTTGTGGCATCATAGAAATATGAGTGTGGCGAATTAGATAGATCAATTACTGTGTGGAAATTTATTTTCATAAGTCATACGCGGACGTGAGGTGTGTGGTAGTTATATGTGCCTGCAGTAGACTCCGTCGATAGTTCGTTCGATTCCGCATGAGTCCGTAAACCATTAGGGCTCGCGTTCCCTTTCGGAAGTATTTATTTTTGGCTTAATAAATGACAGACCAACGCATAGTGTTTACGGAACAATGATATAATGTAGAACTAATGAACTGATCAATGCTGAAAACTTAATCTTTGAGTGCTATACTATCTATAAACACATTTACTATTTTTAAAATATATTATAGTGTTACCAATTCGCAAAATTTTCGTCCAAAGTAATCTTTTCTTACAATGAGAAGAGCTCTTTCACACATTACTAGCTCGTGTAGAATTTCAATGTTAGAATGACTTCCGTCACAATTCAGGAGTAGTATCGTGGCTATTTTTGGAGTGGGTGGTGCGATTGGAGGATTGATGTCAGGATTTCTGGCTGACAAATTTGGACGTCGTGGCGGCTTACTGTACACGAACGCCTTTTCGTTCTTGGCAGCTGCTCTGATGGGTGGCACAAAAATGATTGGGGTCTATTGGACGCTGTTGATCGGGCGGCTGTTCATCGGAATCTACGCTGGTGAGTGGTTTTCCGATAGCATGATTTAACAGTAAATTGCAGTACTCATTAATTGAGCAAAGTTACAATGGTGAAAACAAAAATGAGTAAACGACCGAATAAATGCACGGAAAACCAGTTGTTGGTATACATCAGTTCCTGCTTATAATCTAACGCAAAGAAATAAGAAGTAAAAAAAGCATAACTGTGACTTGTGAAATGGTATCGCCATAAATCTGAATCTGTAGTAATTATCCTAATACTTGAAATCTGGATAGAACTCTTTTATCTCATTTCGGAAATCGCTCTAAGCTTTTACAGGCTAGTTCTCCTCATTACTTTTTTCCCGCATCTTTACCTCACGGCGAAGATTGCAATTCTGGAAATATAAGTCATACATTAGAGCAATGGCAAAGCAGCTGCTATGTTATTTGTATTTAGCTCAAAATGACTTGACTGTTCAGTTTTGCTTCCATAACGGATACTGTCTTAATAGTATCCTTCCAAGGTTTGAAAGCGACTATGAGCATTCTGATTGAACGATAAACGAAGGATTTTCCTCTTCAGCAAAACATGGTAATTTTGCTAGCTCTCGAACAAGCTTAGTATTCAGTACTAAAGAGTACTGTGGAGGAATAGTAAGCGAATCAGATAAAATTTGACCAGAGGTCATCGAGTGTTTAGACCAGTTCATCTAAACTAGATGATACATGCTTCGCCTTCGACTACGTAGCATTTTGGTCTTTGAAATGGACACTGCTGCAAATAGAAAAAATTTCTTTCTTGAGTTGGTAACCAGACAATGTTATATTCTCAACCGTGAATTTGTATAACTAGTAACAATTCAACGATTGCCTCTAAATGACCTCGTAGAACATTCATCTAGTTTGTGTATCTGGCTTATGTTGTCAACTATCTTGCAACATTTACAGCATAATTAAGTACGGGTGTCCCTTTCACTGAAGCGTCATCACTTACCAACTCCAGAAGCTTTGGAAGCTTCGAGACAAGCTGTCAGTTTTTGTAGCTTTTAAAGTGCCCTACTGCATCACTTTTTGACTCGCCTTCCTGAAACAGGCATGTCTGATTGGCTTTAGAGCTATCAGTATCTCTATCAAATTTATGAAGGTTTTGAATGAACCGGTCGCATTTTCATGCGTCGCTTATATGAACAGTAGAACTTTTCCATGCTCAACATAGAAAGTATATGTCTGCTTTTGGTCAGTGCCGATAATTATCCATTTGAGTTTCGCGCGTACTATATATCATACACTGATTATCGCAACGCGCACGAGAGCATTCACATTGACGCGCGTCCCGCTCTTCGCCTCTCCCTCTTCTTCAATACCGTGACTGAGTGATGGAACTTTACAGAAGAGCACGCAAGAGGCTTCTATAAGGAATTTTTTGGTCATAGTAACGCCAATCACCTGTATTACCTGTCGTTCCGTTGATCGTCGAATGACTCGAGCGGGGCACCAGCAACACTGCCATTTTTCCCTATCGCATGCAAGAGTGGCACAGTTGGTCCTCCTCGTTCTAGGGGTTCGCTGAGCATCATATCTTTCTTATATGCCTTTCATGAAGAAATCGCACCAGTAGGTCGGTGGTCTCTGCAGAGCGCTTGACGTCCCGAGGAATCCAGTCGGTAACGGCTCTCGTCCATCGGTTGTCGCTGATGCGCATCACGTGTCCGGCCCACCTTATTTTCGATATCCTGGCGTGTAGAACGGCGTCTCTGATTTTCGATCGTTGACGTAGGTCGGAATTTCGGATCCTTTCTCTCATTTGCGAGATACGGGATACTCCTAGCATCGACCTTTCGACTGCGCGTTCGATAACGGCAAGTGATCTTTCATACTGCTTACGTAGCGACTGGCTTTCTGCTGCATACGTTAAGGCAGCGATAATTGTTGAGTCGAAAAGGAGGGCACGCAGTCGGATATTCCTCGTTTTCTTCACTACATCTTCGATGCTCTTAAACGTTCCCCAAGCCGTTCGTTTCCTCCTGCTCAACTCTGGACTAGGTTGTTCATCATGCTGACTTCACGACCTAGATAGACGTGACTGAAGCATTCGGAAATTTTTGTCCTTTGAGCGTTAATGGGGCATTCAAAACCCATCCGTTCCTCATGAACATCGTTTTCCTTAGATTTAGTTGAAGATCAATCTCCCATAGGGGTTGTCGAGATCGGTTAACATTTGTTGCACTTGGCTGATGCTTGGTGTTATGAAGACGATATCACCAGCAAAGCGAAGATGGTTAAACTGTCTACCGTCAATTTTTACTCCAATATCATACTGTTCACATGACGTTTTGGAGGGTGGCAGTGAATAATTTTGACAAAATTGTATTGCCTTGTCGAACGCCTCTTCTTACGTCGATGGTGATATTTTTGTAGGTAGCGCCAATATTCCGAAATATTACTTATGTTTCAACTAATAAACCACATCGTTGCCCAGAAGGACATACTTCCACCCGGCATATAACATTTGTACCTATCAGTGTTTTTGTAGTTATCAATAATTTGGGAAATACCACACTTTGATATTAAACTTGGTCCCTAGATAAACTTTCACAGAACGTTAACGAATTAGAAGAAGGTGACAACTTATTTTCGATCTCCTTTTTTCCAACTTTACAACAATTTTCTAGTATTATATAGCAGAATCTCAATTCCTCAGAAACTTTATCGCTACGAAAAGATTGAATATTATTGAGGTGGTTTCTATAAGCATACTTTTAGTTATGAAAACGTTTTTGTGTCCTTATGATTTTTAGTTTTCAACTCGAAAGCTCCTTGGGTAAAGATTACCTTTCGAATTCTTATCGCATAATCTTTTCTTATCTCAATTATATTTATTTTTACCTCACTTCATCAACTATGAATTTTATGTCTGCATGAATTGATCTTTGTATGTGGTTGAAAAATTCATTCAACTAAGAAAGCAGTGGGCATCAATCTATCTGAAAATTACATTCATACACTACTTTATAATTCTCGGGCACAAAAAGAGAAGTTTGAAATCTCAACCTATGATACGCAAATCTTATGTTGGAAGTTGAGAACGCTTAGGACCACGTTTTCAGTAGAAGGAATCTAAGCATTCTAAACGAACATGCTTCCTAGATAAGCGACGCTCTGCGTATACTTTGTGCCTTATGGTTATGAGGAATTTGGGCACTCGCTTCCTTCATATTAACAAATTATACTGACTTCTTATAACCTCCATCAATAAGCAGCTTTACAATACAAAATACAGTGCAGAATTTATAACAGTTATTATCAACAATATCTAGAAGCCTGCAATCAATGACATTATAGAATTCGCATTCTCCGGGGTATATATTGCCTTTTTTTGTAGCCAATATGAAAGCGCTATATTCTCTGAATCGTATAAAAACATCTAATTGAAAACACTGAGACTAAGGTTGCTTGGAAATATCCGACTCTTGTTTTCATGCAATAACTTTAGATATTTAAAATTGATTTAAATAGTGAAAAGAATCAGGTTTTTTCACAGATGATGAAACTTCAAAATGTTCTGCATTTCCTTACATTGAAGTTGATTTAAAGAAGTGGGAAATGCACCGGTTGCAAAGAGCCTCTTCTGCATTTCTATGCATCTCAACTCCTGGAGTACGTTAGTAGACGATGAGTTGACATCACAGGCAGGGTGCTGCATTATTCATGCCATACCATTCCTTTTATTTCGAATTCCAATTCTTACGATGACTTTGAGCTATTTATGGAGTAAGTGTTGCCAAAACCTATAGATCTGCGTTGTAGTACTTGACTTAAGAAGTACAAAATGATAGTAAAGATTGATTATCCTATGATTCGAATGAAAGTGAACTGCGTCAAATACAGGAAGTGAACGACAAATTATTCAAATAGCGAATAAATGTAAATAAAATGACAAAGAATGGTCAATGATAGTTTGAAATGTACCCTTCTATGAGCATATAGTTCTCACTTTAAGCTGTAGAATTTTAGAGGGCATCGGTATTGTTTTTACTACCGATAGCCTTATCAAAGTCTCTTCTATGATATTCAACCATTTAGTGGCAAGTAAACTTTCTTCAACACCCATAAAAGTCCAAATTTCCTAAAAAAAAATACTACCACACTATAGAAAAAGCGCGCTCTGCCCATTAAGCGCGTCGCATGCCAGGCCAAGTACAAACGTGAAAGCCAAACGGTTGAACATCGCACGAGGAAACGCTACATTTTCTAAGTAGTGGGGTCAAATTCATACCATAAGAAAGAATCACGAAATTGATTTCATCATAGCATACTTCATAACTTTACATCCTAGATACCACTTAGCGCGGGCCGCAATACTTCATGCATGCGATTCGGCTTCTCGCATCTATCATCCACAGCGCTTTTCGGAATTTTAACTCATGCCTTGTGCCTCTGGTTGGGGATCCTCGCTTTTTATTAAAGTCTTGAATGCTGGTTAAGTTGATTGTTCCTGTGATTGTGGGATTGTCGTGCCAAAGAGTTTTGAGCAGATTAGTTCCAACAAACCTGTCCCAGGTTAGTCTGATATCAGTCTTCCAACACAAGGTGATTTGAAAACAAGCCTGGTGAGAAGATAAGTCATTGCCTGGGTAGCTCAGTTCATCCAGGCAATGAACATAAGTGCTCCATATTGATATATAAGGAATGATGCGAGCGATTAATAGGATCGTAGTGTTGGTTTGGAAAGAATGGATTTTTTCGCTATCTCCAGCACTCCCCTTTTTGAACAAGAGAAGGTGTTTATTCCAATTCGTCGTGAATAATCCACAATGAGACCTAGCGGAGGGCCATTTTCCATGGTGAAGTGATTCGGTTTCACTATAAAACTATTGAACTTACCATCAGATGTTGGTCATACAAAACAATTAGAAAAAATGTCTATTCAGTTTCAGTGTTTTAAGACTAGATGCTGACTGTTGTAGGTCTGACCGTTCTCATTCCAATGTACCTAACTGAAGTTCCACCGACAAATCTTCGTGGAATGATCGGATCACTTCATCAGCTACTCATCACCATAGGAATTCTCGTTTCACAAGTATGAATTTCTACTAGTGAATCATATTCATTGCATACGTGACTGTAACGTTTCAGATTTTTGGCTTACCGTACATTTTTGGTACAGAGGAGAGGTGGCCCATGATTTTCTGGTTCACTGCAGTACCCGCATTGCTGCAAGTGCTCACTTTGCCAAATATTCCTGAATCACCAAGATTCACACTATGCATGAAACACAATGCTGAACAAGCAACTAGAGACCTTGAAAAGCTTCGCGGAACACCGGATGTAAGCTTTCTGAATCTCGTTAAGTAATATTCTTCCAATTTTTCGTAGAATGTTAGTGTGACTGGAAGTCTGAACATTGTGCGCACTCAAAAAACCCGTTGTACAATTTGTTTAAGCCTTTTGTGAATCATTTGATTTTTTGGTGAAAGTTCCTATCATTGATATAGTTGTGCTTTCTGGTGGATATATAACATATACGGATTTTACCCAAGCGTAGTGATTCAGATATAACGCTAAAATCAAACGATTCATCTAGTTCACTACTTCAATAATCCCGTCTACGCAGGCGATGGTCCGATCCAGCACCGGACCGGCAGAGTTCTAATCCCGCCAAGATAGTTAGATGTATACTAAACTTGTCTTCAGTCAGCTCAATTTTTCTATTCAACGAGGAACGCCTTAGCATGGCTATTCCAGAAGTCAGGTAAATTGATGTTTACAACGATAAACATTCATGATAAAGGGAAAATCTTCAACAACCGCTCAAACGGCTGTCGAGAAAGCTAAAAGACTTTCGTGGATGGTGTTCGACGTGAGGAAATGGAAGCAAGAAGTGCTGAGATCCAACAACTGTAACGCATTTGAAGTCGGGTATCTTAAAAGCTAAATAAAATGAATATTACAACGTGAGTGTTGTGAGCTTTATCGAGGTCACCTCGTTCTCCTCAACAGAGCCACATACCTTACGAGTCACTCCTATCAATATCAAGGATGGTTGTGATGGATCAGTTAAGACAACAAGAGATATGACGTGATTCGCGGCGTACCAATCTCGGAAAAACCGAATCATTCACTCAAACTATATTTTTCAAGCGAGGTTCAAGGAATAGTTGATGGAAAGGTAATGTTACATGCTTCATAGCAGCCACGTAAGCCATTGACTGAAAACTAGTGCAGACCACAACATGATGCAATATTCTATGCTGTCTTCACTTATTCGTCTGCAATCATCTCCGCTAGTAGCAAGAGTGACTCGTTAGCGATGTGGTTTTGATGAGGCGGGCGAGACCGCTGGAACATACGCAAGCCAGCACGCCTGTACCATTGACTCAGACTATATCGCATATTTAAGTGAGCTTGAAAAAACACTCGATCCAAGGTGAATATAACAGCAATTCTGTACTTTATACAAAAAAGTCCATTTCCTATTATCAAAATGAATCTATAGTATCATCATTATTCGCCTTTCAGATGCTGTCATTTGGTTTAGGTCACCGCCGAGGTGGAAATGATGCGCGAGGAAGCGAATCCTGCGAAAGGACCTTCAATTGCTGAAGAACGATTGACTCTTGCTGACATGTTTCGTGGAGACCTAAGATGGCCAATGACAATCGCTATGTCACTTATGGTGTGCCAGCAGTTGTCAGGTAAAAAACATCTTTTGGAATATTCAAGAGTGATTAGTTTCGTAGCTCATATTTCTGACTCCGTATGCTGTTACATATGATGTTGGTAGAAAGTATTTCAATAAAGATATTTTTGGCTTTCAAGGTATCAATGCCGTCATGTTCTACTCAACGTTCATATTCAAACAAGCTGGACTAAGTGATCAAGGTGCTGTCTACGCTACTATCGGTGTCGGAGTTGTTAATGTGGCAATGACAATCATTTCTGTATGGCTGGTACGTGAATAATGATTGTTGATTTTCATTTCTTATGTAGTATTTTTGTGCATTTTCACCTTCATCATTTTGACTGACTGGAATTTTTTAAGACTCAGAAAATAAAAACAAGAATGCGTTGTAGCGTAGAAAGAGTAGTAACAAAACGGGCGTCATTGATGAAACGGGTTAGAGCACGCGTACCTCTAAATAGGGTGAAATGTGACTTCGAATCTCAGCTGACGCAAGAATCTTGCACATCACTCTCCATCGTTCGGTGTGGAAAAAAGAATCTCAAAGTGAAATCTGTAGCAAAAGTTAGAAAGGAAAAGTAAAGACGAATCTACCCTTATTAATCATTTCTATCCGCCTCTTAGGTTGATCATCCGAGTGCTGGACGTCGTACCCTGCTTCTCTACGGCATGGTTGGTATGTGGATATCGACGTTGTTGTTGGTGGTGTGTATTTCACTGAGTATGAATGGAGTCGCATTCGCTAGTTATGGTGCGATTTTGCTCGTCATGCTGTTCGTCATCTCCTTCGCAGCAGGAGCAGGTTCGTGACGTTTTGCGGTGAAAAAGCTTTGTGGTTTTAAATTTTCCGAGTGTGGAATTATCAAAGAGTCCTATTTAAAAGTAGTGAAGTTCCTCTACAAAATCAAGCTATGTGTTAACACAGTTAACCAGCATTATTTGCATCAGTACTTACACAGTCAACCAGTGATATTTGCAATACTTCAGTAGTATTTAGGCAATCATTGACTCAAATTCGTCGTATTGTAGATGATAGCAAATTGAAAGTTCTCATCTACCATTTCAATCTCGCTCACAGTTAACTGAGAGAAGAAGGCGCGCTAAGAAAAGTAGCCAATAAATATTATTGCTATCGAAAGAAGCATGGTTCAGCCACATCAACGAGCTACGGATGCGAAATCACTCAACCCTATGCTTTGATTGTGCTACTGATCAATAAGTACTAGTTGCATTGTGATTTGTAACGTACACTGTACGTATGCATGGAAAGTCAACAACATCCTTTCCTAATCTGTTATAGGATCGATTCCATGGTTTTTCGTATCCGAGATCTTCTTTTCTAATGCACGTGCGAATGCAAATTCAATTGCAACCTTGACTAACTGGATGGCAAACGTTGTAGTCGGACTGACGTTCCTTCCTATCAATGTGAGCTCTAATCCATAGATGATGGTTTACAATGAAAATCCTTGCAACTTGATTCCTACTAGGAACATAAGTAGTTTCGGTAATTTATTCTCTTTCGTTTTCCATCTTTCTTTTTTCAGAACGTCATGCAACAGTACTCATTCCTTGTTTTCACTGGGTTCCTTACCTTTTTCATCGTATTTATCTATAAATACATTCCTGAGACAAAAGGCAAAACGACCGAAGAGATCACCGCCGAGCTTCTCAAGTGAAAGTAAACACTTTCCGCCTGTTTTGATTTTCTCATTCGTTCCCACACTTATTGTCAATACTGGTGTACTTGTACAACAATTTTCTGAAATAAAATTTTCGAGATGATTCAAGCGCTCAACGAATGATAATCTGTTTTTTGCCTAAATTTACACGTAATAAGAGCAAAAGAAGTTATATCATTCAAATTCCATTAACAGATAACAAATTTCAGGAATCTAGCAATCGGAGCCAAGTTTTTCACGAACTGTGTTAGATTTAACTTGTGCGTTTTCTGATCTCTCAGATATGATAAAAATTTCATTTCGATCAGTTCACTAGTATAGTATTACGTTGAGGAAAAAGTTCCTTAACACCCACGAAAATTCAAATTTTATGTTTGTTCTGCACAGTATCGGTTACTGTGAATTCATGGGAATATCTCAGCCATATTTCCATGAGAAACTCCCACGGCAACGCTACGATGCAATGAGTCTACAATGTGTTGAAAGAAAATACGCTACATTGATTGTTAAAAGCGTGCGTGTTTTCAGTGAGACAGTGCGGAACCTCACACCGCAAATGAATAGGAAAATGAATTGATGAATTTGAGGAAGTCGAGGTCTTGTCGCACTCAGCCTAAAGTCTAGATGTTAATTCGTCCGATTAAGCTCCAATTTCTGATCAATGGACCATTTCCTGCGTAGAGGCCGATTCGAGACATTCGATCAAGTTGAAGAGGCATGTCAGGAGTTTTTTGATTGAAAGCCGAGAGAAAGGCGATTTTGAGCACATCCTCAAGCCTACAGATTGTTGGCAGAGGACCGTGGATATTGACAGCTTCTATTTTGGAGAATAACTATTGCTGCTTTTAATTGAATTCATGATAAGGATATAACATGTTTTAAGCTGTTAGGTCTAGTGCTATACAGGTACCTGTTTCGCCCTATTGAGACTCATCAATAACACGTTCCTTCGGTCCCCTAAGGTTAGATAATCCTCTACAAAGGAACAGTAATAGTAATAAGTCATCCCAGGTCAGATGATGGTGTTAACTATCACCCTTGGATTTTGAGGGCATTTTCAAAAAGCGATCGTTAGAAGAGGCATTGAATTCATGTACAAACTTTAAGTTTTCGGCGGGAGTTAAGGAACTTTTCTTCAAAAATGTATATAGCACGAGTATCATTGGCAGTATCTCATTACATTTTTGCTTGGAAATTATCGGGCACTGTAGGACAGCTGGTCGCTTCGTTCAAATCCATCCACGCGTTTGCGATCACGACTTTGTCAGTTTCCTTGACCTGTAAATTGCCACGGTCAAACGAACGGAGATTCGCATATATGTATGGACATTAGGTGATAGTAGTATCATGCGTAGTGCACAGATCAGAAGTGTTATCCAATACACAGCTGATTCACTATAATTCTTAAGAGTGTATAAAGCTTTACCGAGGTTATTACGCCAGAGCCATACACGTGTTTCAGAGGTCTCGCCCTCTTCGTTAGTATCCCATGTCCCACATTAAGCCTTGCATTGTAGGAAGGAGGGAGGTGGATGTGGTGACAGCACAATGCGCAATGACAATGTGCGATCATTATGTCATTGCGCATTGTGCTATCGCCACATCCGCCTCCCTCCTTCATACAATGCAAGGCTTAATGTGGGATATGGGCCATTAAAAAACGGTCGATGTTATGGAACACAGCTGATTGCTGGTTCAATCCCGTGCCATGGCCTCACCAAATCTTTGATCCATCCGAAGTTGGCAGATTCTAACCGAACTTAACTGCGAGGGCAAGAACAGTAATTTACCAGAACAGTAAACCTTCTCAAGCAATTCTACACGTCATATATGTATCAATGAATCATACGATATCAAATGTGGTTGGATTTATAGCGCTTGCGTAAGGAATTAGCTTCTCGTTTGTCATTTTGAATGATTACCTGATGTTCACCTATAACGAGAGAGAAATCGTCCAGAACTAACGCAGTTTAGGATTTGAGGGAATGACAACGATTGAGTGCAATGACTCTGACTTTGCATCACTAAAATCAAAATGACATTTGAACCATTACATAATACATGATCGTTCGGTTGAGCAACAGCAGTTATCAGTGCTTCCTTCTCGCAATGCGAAAAATTTTTTCCACTTAATTCATCCATATCAGCACAAACTATGACATCTAATTTCTTAAATGAAGCCCTATCCATGCAAAGAATTCATTACAAAGGGATTGGTGGTTATTTATTGTATGTTATACTTCTTCTCGTTTGAATTCATAATTCTAATACAATTCTCACCTTTGTTTGAAAGATGATTCGAGTCCCTTCTTTCCAAGTTTCTGTTCTCAGTGTGTCACCAGGAATAACAGATGATGAAAATCGTACCTAGAATAGAATTATTAGTTATATGAAAAAGATGAGTTTGGAGATCCGAAATATTTGGAAAATAGACCCTGATAACACATTTCTCGTCTACAAATTAATATAAGCTATCAATAATCAATAAAAAATGTCTATGTTTACGAACTTTGAGAGCCTTTAGTCTACTAGCGTCATTCTCAGCCCATCCACTTAACACATGCCTGACAGAGAATGCCATAGAGCAGAGACCATGTAGAATTGGTTTTTTGAGGCCGGATACCTTTCAAAGAAAAAACGATAATACATGTTCTACATAGTTTGTACGAGTTCTGCAATTGTTTTTGAAGCCACTTATTAGGTTGCTCTATAAGCTTTGGAACTAAAGAAATGGACGTCGAATTATTAACCACAGATAATTAAAATTGTATAATTTTTGTAGTTCAAATGCGCCTTTTCTTGTGAACACTTCGGTATACAACTTGCCTATAGTTGCTTTGAAATGGAGATCGTGGGAACAAATTCGCCCGCTACTCATGCACGAATGGCCCTCAGGGAAGAAAAGATAGTGAAGAGGCGCGCAACATCAACGGAACTTCGTGTAGGCAGTCCAAGCGCTTTTGATCCTCCAGAGTATTCTCGCTAGCTTTGAGCTTCGCTGAACTTCGCAAACCACTTCCAAGCCGTCCTTTCTGCAACTGTAACATCGCCTCAACCTCTGTTAATCTTGAGCGACGCTTCACTAACATTTTCCCTATGCACCATTCGTGCATGAGCAGCAAGGGAATTCGTTTCCAGTACACCTTCATCTTCAGGCAAGTGTAGGCAAGTTGTATAATAAAATGTTAGCAAGAAAATGAGCAACTGTGTTCCATTGAAATCATACAATTTCACTCACTTCTGACTAAGAAATTTGGTGTTTATTGCTCTAATTCCAAACTTATGGAGTGATCTAATAATTACCGAGACTAAAAACATCAGTGCGCTAAAGTTGATTGCTTAAGCTCAGAACAGTTTTTTCAATATCTCACCTTAGCAAATGCTGGATCAATATGGAGTGGATTGAGATCACCGGAACCCATTCGGTAAATTGCTGCCTAAAAATGAACTACGATGATTTGGTGAGTAAGCTATGTAACATCAAGGACAATAACTGTTACTCAGCTGCTTTTTCTGCAGTAGTTCAGAAGTTATATACCTGTTCAGTGGAGGTTTTTTCCTCAAATACAGCATCTGGAACTCGTGATGGTACTTCAGCACCGGGCTTCTCATGAACACTGCTGCGAGGGCCGCCAAATTTTCCCGATCCAAGTTGGAATGTGCACACTTGTTGCACAGCCAATTTTTTGCCGGATGCATCATCATATGAGGTAACTGAAAGGAGAAGGAAAGCAATAAAAAGCTGCATGAGAACTGGGAAAAATCCATAGCATCGACTGTTTCTCAACCTCGCAATTAGCATTCAATATAATTTTTGAGAAGGGTTAGAGCTTTAGCGAAGTTGTTACGCCAGAGTCATACACGTGTTTCGGAGGTCTTGCCCTCTTCGTCAGTGATCCACGAACCACATTGAGCCCTGCATTGTAGCAAGGAGGGAGGTGTATGCAGTGGCAGCACAGTGTACAATGACACTCAAATACAGCATCTGGCACAATCAGTCGATGAAGCGCAACTGGTAGATATAAAATGATTCATATCATCGACTCTTTTCAAACCCCACAATAAATATTCAATATAATTTTTTAGAATGAAATCTTTTTACACATTCTTAAAAATTATATTGAATGTTTACTGCGAGGTTGAAAAGCAGTCGATGCGATGGATCATTTTGTATCTAGCAGCTGCGATCCATGGACTGAAAAGTGGTGATAGCAAAGTGTCATTGTACGGCAGGGCTTAAGGCGTGAGCCATGACGAGGTGGGCGAGATCTCCGAAACACATGTATGGCTCTGGCGTAACGGCGTCGCTAAGGCTCTAAACATTCTGAAAAACTGAGGAAACTTTTTCCTTGGGGCCAATGAGTAAAGCTTTCACTTAATGACAACCTCATTGATAAGGTACTTATTTCAAGAAACTTATGAGATCTGTGCCATTATATTTATTGAAAATGACGCAAAGCCTAGTGAGATCGCCTGTCACCAAAATTAGAACATGTTGATTTTCAATCAAAATGGCACAGATCTCTTAAGCTTCCTGAAATAAGTACCCTATCAATAAGGTTGTCACAACGTGAAACACTTGAAGGCTCACAAATGGATATTATACATTACAGGTGACATAGCAACGACTAAAAGGATGGTTTCGTGATATGTTGGTCTCACAACGAACCGATAAATGTAGAGATTGAATTTCAGATGTTGCTTCATAATATATTTTCAACGAACTAAGTTAACGGAACACATGATCTTTACAGTTCAACAGCCCTTTACTAATAATAAAACGATTGTAACGAATTATTCAACCGAACAAATCATCAGTCATCAAAAGAGGCAACGTGAACAATTTCTCAGCTGCGATGTACACCACTACAGCGTGAGCAGCACAATGATCAGAGATGTCATGATCGTTGCTTCGTTGGTTGGAAGATCTCACGATCTGGGCGTAGCAAGCATTCTCCGGATTAGGGTAATTGTACGTTTCACTAGGCCGAATTTTTGCCATCATGATGGGGAAATTTTGTAACTTCGAATTTTGATAGAGTATGTCTTTGAGAGTCACATATCCAAGACTTTCGTTGATAAGGGTGGTGTAAATTCGTTATCCAAGTAGAAAATCGTAAACAATTGCTTGGACTAGGCGTATATATGCTAAGCCCCCTCTCCACATTCTGGTAAAGAAAAGGCAAAGTACTTCCCGGACCATCTGAAGATTGAGCAATTCATAGGTGGCACGTCTTGTTTCAAATCCCAAAACCGACTGTCTATCAACCTCGGCGTGTTTCGCAACGCGAATCTAAATAAAGTGTTGTAATGGAGTCATTTGACGTCAGTTCTCTCTATACCAACGTGTCAAATGTCTCTGCATCACAAGCCACACACGAGCTTCTTTCAAACATCAAGGAGCTGTCAATATGTTTGGCTTCTCGATTCAGCAATTCATGATGCTCTTGAAGGAGTGTCTGAATTGCTCAGTCTTCAGATGGTCCGGGAAGTACCTTGCACAGACTAAAGGGTTGGCAATGGGGCAGCGACTGGCGCCTAACCTAGCTATTTCCTTCATGTCCAAAGTAGAAGCTCCGGTAATTGATCTTCGGCCATTACTCTACTGTGGGTATAAAGATGATTGTTTGGTTATCTGTTCGACACAGGGAGAGCTAGACAGATGTTTTAGATTGCTAAATGAACAGTCAGAGTATATATTCACACGTGAGACACCAAAAGATAATTGGCTTCCTTTTCTGAACGTGCAAATAAACTTAAGCGACAAAGGCTAATTACAAAGTGGTACCGAAAGCCAAGTAATAAAAATGCCTTGGTTCACTAACTCACCTCTCAACCCTCGCGCATAAAAAGGGCGTTAGTAAAAAACATGTTTCAAACAGGCGCCGGTGTATGCACCGGAGAGGAGCAGGAAGAGAATCCCATAAACTAGCTCGGGAAATAGCCTTTCTAATGGCTACAACTTTGTAAGCCCCCGGCTTAGCTTAAGAAAAAACAATACGTCCTTGCACGAAAGTTCTAGAGAAAGTAAGATCCCGTTTATCCTCCCGTTCTTTTCAAATGAGATAGGTACAGCTATAAAACGTTATTTGGAAAGAGCAGGCTTAGAGCATCTGGTGTCAATAACAGAAATACCACCAAATACTCTTAGACGCGAATTAGTTCGTAATCGTTTATATGATCACCTCTGCACAACAAAAAACTGCCGAATATGCCCTTACGGCAGAGATGGTGATTGCATGAGCGAAGGCACAGTGTACCTTATCTCTTGCAAGGCGGGCGACGATAAATATATTGGCGAAACGGGTAGGCCGCTCTATGCCCGCATAGAAGAACACTTAGTTGACATGCGCCATACTAGAAAAAACACCCCACACAGGTACACATAGAGCCCAAAAGCATGCCGGAGTATTTGATATAGAGGTCACCATCCCTGAAAAGGAGACGAAAGATACTTGAGGCGATCTGGATAAACACGACCAATCCAGCTATGAACAGCAGGGAAGAATGCCTCGCAATCACCTGTGATGTGAATCAGTATATAAGACTTGTTTTGATGGGTATAGCGCATTACTGGCCTATGTGATTACCGTTCCGTTGGTCTTCATGTGTTCATTCAGTGGAAGACATATTAGAAAAAGCAGTATGTTAAAGATTGACTTTGTGCTTGATGCGATCGAAATCTAGGTCTGACAATTTTCTCTAAAGAAGTGACGAAAGTGTTTGACTGATTGGATTGTATACGACTTTGACCTTTCCAGCCTCTGATGAAGGCGATCTGCCGAAACGTTAGCTGTTTGATTGTGTGAATAATGTTTGGATTTAACACCTCGTGCCCCGCTTTAGAAGAAAGAAAAAATATCAATTCATAGCCCAACCTTGAAGGAAATCGAACGATTTGTTCATTTTTACGTGTGCTACCTGTTTACTTACTGCATATAAGATTTTTCATACGAATAAATGAGATAATGTTTTGCAAAACGAAAATCACTTCACCCTCGAATATAATTAGCGCTCCCGAACTCTTGTCGAGAATATCAACGACGCGAGCTTCCGAGCGTAACTTCGCTTCTGACGGTAGTGTCTCATAGATTTCGATGTACTGCTCGCCGTGAAGAATTCTTGTGTAATCAAATTCAATTCCTAAATGTTAACACACCCAGCTTAGACTCTGACAAATTTGTATAAGAATCCTAAGCAGCACTGGAAGCGAAACAGTAGGTGGATGTAAAACTCATCACAGTGAGTTTGAAAACAGCAAGCATCCCTAGTAAACAAAGTAGAAAAAGAGCTTTTTTGGCAGTTTTCTGTAACTGGCTATACCTGGCCAATCCACAGTACCAATAGCTTTGAGACCAGGAACGACAATAAAAGACGGTAACGGTAGAAAATTTTCGGCCATCTCATACACATAACGGAAGTCGGTTTTCATTTTCGCTCCAACTAAATAGCATTGAATCAGTGGAACCAAAATTGTACTACTCGATAGTTCTTAAGCTGAATGTTGATAGTTCAGCGAGCAAAAAAAAACCGGAAAGCAGGAACTTTGTTCTCGATTTCTCACCACTTAGTGCATACACGATCAAATCTTTTGTGGTGTACTGAAAATAGTCCGGAGGAGGAATGTAAGCTTTCGCTGTAGCTGGTTCCATTTCCGAGCAGCCGTTTGAAGGTGGTATGGATTCGAAGTAACGATTGGTTATAGCTGAAAAATACCACATGAATTGTCTGAAAGATCTCCAATCTCTGAACGTTACTGTCCAACAACTTAAGCAATCAGCTGGAGAAAAATGATATTGAAGAAAAGCGGTCTCAATGTAGTCATAGTTGTGTTTACGTACAACAAAATAAACCACCTTTTGATTTGATAGAACTGAATAAAACAGCGGAAATTCTCAAAACGAAGCTTCGTTATAAGTAAGAGAAATTGTTGTTTACTTGACCGCTGCTAATGTTTCGGTGACTTCTGTTTTCTGCGCTTAGAGCGCTCATATTAATACTCAAGATCTCTTCATAACCTCAACGGGAAAGAATTCATAATGAAGGTTCTAATCCCATGATCAACAGTTAAGAGTGCTTGAGTTGGAGTAGACATGGGGTAAAGACATGGTCATTGGTTCGACCTTCGCTTGAAGTCCACAATCGCAGAATACCCTCGAGGCATGATAACGTGCTTGATTACCTGTTATGAGGTATAGGGATAAACCATCGAGACATTTTGGAGAAATTCGTAGTAGTCAAAGATAGAGCTCAGCGAAGATCGTCTTGTTATCATGTGTGATCCCACAAGATATCTTAAACTGGTCTTTAAACGTGAGAGAATGACATTATTATAATGGCATTATTCACCTGCATGCTCCACACCAATGACTGGTTCACTTGAAGAAAACGCTTAGGGCTGGAAGTAGGTAGCGCCTGAGCAGAAAAAACATGGGCGTCGACCTCTGTTTGTATCAACAGTATGGGAACATTCAATTGAGATTACGTATCAATTTGACCTTTTGAGGATCCGAAGAAGGTGAGATTAGCCAAAACGTTAACCATTGTCAAATGAACCTCATTTTAACAGACTCGTTTCGACTCACAAAGTAGACATCAAAGTACTCTAAAACTCCATAGATAAGAGCTGTTCAATTTTCGCAAAAGCGGGCGTAGAAACACGCGCACTTTCGGTAATGTAACACTTTTTTGAATTTTTATTTCTTTTAATTTGAACATTGAACAACAACAAAAGTAACAAACACTTAACTTCTCTTTTCAATTCATACCTCTTCATTAGCGTTTATATTCTCACCTATTTGGATGCTTGAACGGCTCGTCTTCACTATTAGGTGGGTCACAGCACAGAGGAACTGTGCTAGTTCAGGTGTTTTGTTCCCTGGAGTCCCGAGGAAATCCTGGTAATCATTCTATTGTGGCAAATTCTTTAGTCTGGTTCTTATTTCACTCACTTTTATAGCTCTCTTTCCTCTTTATTCTGAACAACGCAATTGTATATCTCATCTCCAACTTTTCCAACTCTTGCCTTTTTATAAGTCGGGCTGTCTAAGTTGCTGGCATCTGTTCGAGGTTTTCCCTATCAGCAACCCATTTTCTGATCATTCCTTCGGTCACATCAAAATTAAAGGCTGCCGTCAATGTTTCATGCAAATCACGATAAGTTTGAAAGCCGCAGCGTAAGACTTACGGCGTTTCACGATTCCTAAAGAAAAAAGGACCTAACTAGAGTGAAGAAGACGAAAAAATTTTGGAGTTGAGAAGAAAAGGTAAAACGAAATTTCGCAAAAAAAAGTGCTCGCACGAGTCTATTTTTCAGCATAGACCGCTCATACCTAGGAACCGCTCTTATCAGTAGAGTTTTAGGGCACTAATCAATGCCACGTTGATACAATTAAATGAGATTCGATACTTAACTTATATATGTAATATTGTATAAATGTCATCCATATCTTGGACAAATAGTAAAGCATGTTGAAGAATTCACATCTGACACACTGAGAGTACGGAAATTAAACGTTGAATCGATTAAACGCAATCACTGCGAACTTTCCTATAAGAAAAGTTCAAAGATAGTATATATGTATATATAAACACATACATATGTATATTTATATTCATATAAAAACAGCATCTTAGGGATAAATAGGGTGATGGTGATGTTGACTGATCAATTGAAGAATTGAATGGCGTAGTGTTATCAGTCAATTGTGACATAGTACCATAGGCTGTGGTGATAGGACAACATTACTGACCCAATGACAATAACCAGTGATAAAATAAATGACCCATTCCTCCTATTACTCCCGGTTTCTACAGTGCATACTTGGTTGTGAGACTAACCAATATTGTTAGACATAGAGCTACTCTGCCCAGGAGCATTCACTAGTAACGGAACGCTTGAAGGGTCAAGGTCATATGACTCATAGGTAATGACTGAAGACGAAAATTGTAAGAGTTCCCCAATGGTCATCACTTATATCTATCGTGCCATGAAGGAGTGCTAGTGATTTTAAATGACATGACGACCAGATATGATTTGATAAAAATCGTTAACTAACGGAAGCATACGCGAATGATTAGGATTTGGTGGAAATTTTTACGACATTGTCGAGCTATACAGTTGGAAAAACCACCGAACAGAAAAACAAAAAAGATTTGAAAGAGCTTTGTCCATATGATATGCTTAAGATCTATAACGGAGTAAAAACAAACAATACGAGAAGGAAACAGAAAAAAATCAGTTCCAAATCTTATTTAGGACGCAACCATCCAAAGACCCAGAAATTACTTTTGTATGGTCGTGATTGCAACACAAAATGGCCAGAAAAACGAAGGTGACATTTTAGAGGATAGGAAGGCATGTAGGAAATGCACTTAGCCTAAGGAATCTGCAACTGAACTTTAAAAAGAATAGGAGTTCTTGAATAATCTAAGTGGCTCTCTGGAAAACAAACTCAAACTTTAATGAAGACGAATATTGCGTTTTGTGTTAAATTCATGCTTACAAGTATATTGTTAGAGCGTCGAAAATAGGTGAGTGTTCAACACAGAATGCAAAGATGTCATGAAAAAGGTAAGACATCGATTGTTGTTATTCATGTCGACATTTCAAAACACAGTGGAGGTATGGGGAATCGAACCCCAGACTTCTCGCATGCAAAGCGAGCGCTCTACCCCTGAGCTATACCCCCAGTGCAGTCATTGACGTGAATCTTGAGGGGAACAGTGTCAGCTTAAATTCGATGATATCCAATTAGACTAGTGATTACTAATGATTACGATTCTTTTACAGAGATGTTTAATTGCATGAACTTCACATTCTCATCAAATGAGTGTGCTTTCTATTGGTTTGGCATACAGATAAAGTTCGTTGCTATAGGTACAAATCAGTTAGATTCCTTCAGTACAAATAATCAAAATACAGCTTTTTATAGGAAGAAGATCGCTGACATCGTTGAGGATTTGCTTCAGGATAAGAACTTTAATGCTTACTTCTGACATAAAGTACTAATATATACGATGTCTAGTTGTACAGAGTGTATTTTCGCCTAGTATCCGACAATATTCGGCCGTTCATGGAAATTTCAGCATCATCGTCTGCCCAGACTGCGGCTATACGGCTCATAGAATTTCATACATATTCTTACAGAGAATCTTCTATGAGTCTCCTTCATCTTGAAAACACAGTTTGATTTGGTGGCCCGGATATGAACTCGTACCTGTGCCTCGAAAGGTTGGCCTTTTCGCGAATTGAGTAGCATCAATGCCAATGCAGTGCTCCACCTAGCGTAATTATTCGCAAAAAGAAAGTGAAGAAAGTCGAAACAGTTGAACGAATTTAAAGGCGATTTGTAGGAAAATCTGTCACGTTATTTTTGTTTTCTTAATGTGCGATGAGCTTCACAGAGCAGATGAAATACATTTTTACTCAAATGAATCTACATTACTGTGTTACTTACAAGCGTACAAAGTAATTGCATCTTTTTCTTTTGAAAATACCAAAAGGTATAGTTGCAGTACTATCTTACGCTGATTTGGAAAAAAAGATAAAACTCTATCAACTCACATAGAAAGTGCTGAAGTCTTTGCGAGAAAATAGTTTTCCTTGATAGTAATAACAGCATTGAGTGTAATTTATACTGCTGAAAGTTGTAATCTGGCGTCTCTTTCAATGACGACACAGCCTATGTCAGTCTCCTCATATTTGATATGAATGAGAAATCATGCTCAACTAGAAAGATGCCTGAGGATTATGCGAAATTTCAGGTAATTTCTACGATGAAAACTGTGATAACTGACAGCGAAACACCAATTATCAAGTAATCGAACCAGTTTTTCTCGGCAATTGAGAGTCTGATTGAAGATTGAGGTGATTAAGGATAGGCAATAAAGTATGAAGCTCCCGAGTTTGACCAGTCCCTGAAAGATCTGTCATGCACTCGATTTCATCAACAACTTTTGGGGTGATTGAATGAATGTCTGCTCTAAACAATGATTTGCAGTGACCTACACTGTATCAAGTCAATTCTGCTAACCTCCTAGACAAGTTCGGTACCATTTGCCGACTACAGAACGATGGAAGATTTCGTGAACTCAAAAAGCGTGATCGAATGTGTATTGCAAAGCACCTACTGCACTATCCGTGACCCAAGTGGCCCATATGACCCATAAACACGGTCATTCATCGTGTGGTCATTCTGGGGGGCGCTTGTATTGCTTCTAGAGTCCACACTCCAGCTCCTTTCATTCGTCCGCTAGCAACTTACTATATGATCGGATTAATTATGTAATTGAGTTAAAGATGTGCGAACTCACTGCCCAAGAGCTCTGCTTTTTAAAAGTTTTTTCATCATGTCCTGTTGCTTTCAATATCCTCACGTCCAATGATAAACTGCATCGTAGTAACTGATGCTATCGATCTATGAAGAACAACAGCGTTTCCTAGCATTTGTTTTTTCTTAAACAGAATCAGGTAAACAGAGAAAGTTCGACGTTTCCATTCGAGAACTCAACAATATTTCTCATTTTTTACTGCTTTTCAACAATACTATGATGTTATATACACACATTCAAGAGTGGTGAGTAGTAAGCAAAGCGTTGAACATCAATGAGGAGTTGAATGCGCGACCCGCCTAATCCGGGCGCCTACTACCACCACACCAGCGATGCCGATGCACTATTACCACTTTTTCTGCGATGTAAACAACATCACATAATTGCTAAAAAGCACTAAAAATAAATAAATCACTCGAACCATCCATCTCGAATAGCTGTCAGCATAACCGAGTTCAATGTCGTGTGCTTGACACACCAAAACATCTTAAGAGATTGGTAGCTGACAGCTACGATTGTTTATAACGAAAAAGGAGTGGGATCAGAGCTGTGGAATCTATGTGTAGTCGTAGCACGCGCCTGGGTATATATTGGACTTGGGTTCAATTCCGCCTGATGTCGAATATTTTGCATACCATTCAAAATCTTCAATTCGATATAAGTAAATCACATCGAGTCAAAGAAGTATTTTGAGAAACAAACTAATGCGCATTCGAATCATCGCATTTCAATGTTTTCTCAAGTTAAACTTTGTGTTTTATTTGCTTTACTTTGTTCCTTATTAATTACTAGCCAAGTTTTTTTCCTGACTTTTTTATTCTGTTTGTTTGCTTATCATTATTGTCTCGTGTTCTTTGTCTCACAACTGTATATAGTGATGCCAAGATGATTCACAATATTTTATCCAAATGAAACTTCTTTCATTGAGATTTACTACCTTTTTACACTTCTTCATTGATGTTTCAGAAAGTAGGAAGCAACAGAGAAAAAATGAGATGAACGGTCGACTAAGCTTCTTTTACGACGGGCTTGTGATGTTCCCGTGAAGGAGTGCTATGCATTGACGTCCAGCACGATTCACAGTAATACTGAAATAAGAATCAAATAGAAGTTTGTGATGTACAAAGTGGAGAGTACATAACTGTGATTAAGAAACGAAAAGGAGAGTGATAGATGTTGAGAAATCAGTTTTATAGAAGACTTGTAACACTGAATTTTCACACGTCGAAAGTATTTGACTTCATAATCTACAGCATGAACATTTCTCCAGAAATGGCAAAGCTTTGTACAGTAATTTGTGCAATTTACATTATAGATAATCACTGATTATTCAAAAGGTCACTAAGCTTTACTTTGTCACACACCATTGATGTCAGGTATAGTTCACCAATTCGAAAGATATAAAGGACGAGTTCTCACAAGAGTATGTTACATTCGCTGTCTAGTATCTTATGTAGTATGATAGGTTTTGTGGAAAGTTCGTACTGTTTTGCTTTTTCAATATGGTTATTGCAATTAAATTGCATGTGTTTGGTATTGTTCAATTGTGCACTTTTCTTGCGAGATGGAACTGTTTTGGGATAAAATTTGCTTGCTACTTAAGCAGCAGTGGCGCGTAAGAGTAAATGCTAGTAAAAAGGCGCGCAAGATTAATGGAGCTTGAGGCGATGATACGGTTCAGAAAGGACATCTCCATCTTAGAGCAGCTATAGGTAAGTTGTATACTAAAATGCTCGTAAGAAAATGAGCAATTGAATAACACCAAAATCATGCAATTTCATTCCTAGGCTGTTATTGATATAACATGTTTTGAGCCGTTAGTTAGGTCTACGTGCTAGACAAGCGCTTGTTTTGTCCCCCAAGACTCTTCAGTAGCACAGTTCCTCGGTTGAGCCGATCCCTTAAGGCTACACTCTTCTATGAAGGATCGACGCATCGACAATTTCATTGCAAAAATATTAGAAAACCAAAACGGCGCAAACTTTTTACACAGCATATTATATTCAGGACTACTTCATTACGCCATGCCACCAAATAGGGTTAGCCGGTGATGAGCTTCGTCAGCCACATAAACAATCTAAACTTCTGCTCTTGTCAGGTGAGTCTAACACTGAGATGAACTGCCTATTGTAAAACGTCGTTCAGCATTCTGGAGCGCCTCATGCCACGATAAGGTACTATTTCATTGAAAACACAAAATTAAGCACTCAGTATTCACCGCAAACTAGTGAATCCGCTGTAGTTATGCACAACTAACAATCGTCTTAGTATTTATTTCATTGCCAATTGTGAGCGCTATTTTAGTCAAAAGGTGCAGAAATTATGATCTGAGATGTTGCAGAGGTAGAGCTCTTTTGGGAACACACACAAAATAGCATTTCGCTCTTATGGAACCAGTTAGTCACCTTAACTCATTTCTCCACTCTCTGAACACTTCCACCTTATTAATACTGTATGGGATAAGCACATAATGAATTTCGAAGCTTGAATGTGTCTCAATTTGAGTCGTACTGACATTTGACAGACCTGCAGACACTCGAGATGGGGACAGAAAAATGGTGCGTGCTTCCCGCCATTTGTTTCAAACATGCATTCTTCACAAAACTGATCATCCAACACGTACGGCTTCATTTCTACCTATAGAAGAAGTTTGATGACGTTAGCAAAAAAGGTATTCCCTAAATACATCAGATACGAAAGTAGCCAGTGACAGACTGCATACCCTTTTTTCGACTTCACCATGACTGAGCTGAGTGTATCGTTGTGTAATTGCTTTCATATAGGAGTTGTAGTTGATGAACGCCACTCGTCCGGCACCTGTATATTCTAAGAATCGATAATTTAACAATAAGATGCTATTCCACATAACAAGAAAATGATTCCACCTTATAATTCAAAACAGAGAGCTCGCAGAAATAACATGTCTCGAAAAATTTCTCGAAAGCATAATAGCACAGTCTTACACATGAAAACCAAGGGAACTGAATTTCTCAGAAAAAGAAGGATCCCTCAGATATATTTAAAAAGGTATGAATGTCATTCACTGTGTGTCAACATCTCAGAGCTAATTAGGTCGATTAGACTCCGTCGTAGTTTAACGAAAGTGACAACTTTATCTGGAGCAAAATAGTAACGCTGAGAGGTGTAAAAAAGAAAGTGATTATTAGGTGGATGATTTCACTATAACACTTGAATTCTGAGCTTCTCATAAAAGTTGTGAATAATAACCGAATGCACTGGTAGTAAAATCAATGCATTACTAGTTTGACACCTTTTGACGAACTAAATTTCAAGCATGAACCTTTAGGATATTTATATTCGACATCGGTATCGATGCCAGCACATGCGA